>JAJLYF010000075.1:0-43682 GCA_030571655.1 Jamesozyma lodderae | reverse complement strand
AGATTCGTAAGTAGCAACACAAGAGTAGGTTGTACCTAAATCGATACCAATAGCACCTTGGAAAACACCTTCAGCCATTTTGTTAATGATTATTAGATGGTATCTTTGAAATTAACAGCAATAAAAGAAGTTAAAACTAAATAGAAAATTAAGATACTTCAAAGTAGTTAAAATAAGTGAAAAGTTTTATATAACAGTCAAAAGTTCGTCGATGCTTTGAAAAAAAAAAAAAAAGTGAAAAATTTTTGTGCGTCTTCAAAAAAGGAAAAAATAAAAAATTTTCGTTTCTCACACCTCGTTACAAATGATTATTGTATTATAGGTGTGAGGTTTGGGTGCGTGTTTAGTTTCTGCAGGTATTAAGTAATTACTGTTATTATTAAGTATTAAATATTAGAGATATTATTTGTTTTTGTTTTTGTTTTCAAAATCATAAAGGTATTTGGCAGCATGGTAAATGAATATAAACTGGTCTTTGGTCTGGACCATTTTCATACGTTGCGAACGTAACTGCAGAACAATCTGTTCTATTAAATCCCGTTTGTAGTCAGGTAACGGCGTGAGTGCCATCTCTGTTGAAGAATTCGATGCTGACCGTGAATCTGAACTTATAGGCGTCATCGTATGGTTAGGTATTACTTTCGTGGCCTCGTTAGAGTTTGTGAAATCCTTTGTCTCGTGAATAAGATGATCTAATGCTACAAATGTACCAGATCTGCCCACACCTGCTGAGCAATGGACAATGATAGGATTTCCTGAGGAATTGAGCAAGTGGGAACGTTGACATAGGTTCATTATTGGCAGTATTTCTTCTGGCTTACTCATATCCTTCCATTGGTCAAAGTAAAAATGGTGGACTTTCTTGCTTTTCCCGCCAGCTGGATCTGTGGGAGTTATAGTTAAACTCGTTAAAGTATAATTATTATCAACTCTTGTACTGTCTTGAAACTCAACTTTTAAATCCGAATGGAATACACTAACATCGTCAGACCCCCCAGGTGACTGAATCCTTGGAATGATCCTAACATGATCTTCTTCATTCGAATCACCCCCTCTTGGCCAATACTCGAAGCATTTTTCCCTACCATGCTCAACCAATGGCGTAACCATGACGATTACAATATCATCATGAGGGCATTCACGATAGCACATTTGCCAAAATTGACCCCATGTATATTTGGTTGGACCCTGTGTAGTAATATAATAACCTGGTGAAGAGCTTTGTTCAGGCACATCTACTTTCACATAAGATGCATTAATGTAATCATTCCCTCGTACAACATCTAGTTTCACTCTATTTCTCTCATAAGTCATTATATTGACGTACCGGTTTCTATAATCATTTTGTTCTTGAACGCTTACACCTAATGACCATCTTGAATTTGCAGTCCCATTCGTAGCTTCTCTTAGGTGATGGTCCTCTTCATTCTGAATAAATTTAAATTTACTTATCAGTTCGCTGTCTCGTTGATTCAGATACCAAGGATACGATGAATTTACGTTTGATTTCATCAGTCCTTTTTAATTTTCTATTCGTTTTGCCCTTCTTGGAAACAATTTTACGTAGTTCTATGATATCAACTCAATACCAGTGTATTCTCCTCAAGCGACTCAACCTATACCACTCGATAATTATATACAGAAATTGGCGCACTTCAAAGTGTTATTTATATAATGTAGAACCTTTATAAATTGCTGATGCTATTTCGAATTACGCTAATAACAAAACGAACTCTGTTACACATCTCGGCCTCCCTACGGAACATTGAGATATCTGAAAAATATTGATTAAATAAGTTTGAATCCTTAACGAAATATATAAACAGGGAATATCATAGAAACTAATCAATCTAATTCGCTAATATCTCCATAACTTATGAAAAACTATGACTCGATTTGATCAGAGACCTACATTAGGCTCTAGAAACAATATAACAACAGGGTCCTACTCACAACTATCCTATCCTTCTCTACATGACCTTAAGAGTAGGAATCTAAGCCCGAATCTGAATAGTAGAGACAGAGGTAATAAGCAGCATGGTCCCTCTTCACCGAATAGGTCGACTGCAACATTATCACAGTTAAAGTTAGATGCTTTAGCTACAGAAAAGAATTGGCATGAGCATGATGACTTCCATCTAGAGGAGTTGAGAGATGGATTCTTCGATGCCATGTTTACAAAACCAGAAAATATCACAACTTCAGATATTACAAAAAAATATAGTACAGCAACTGGCTCACAGGATCAGAGTTACTTTTCAAACCTTAAGGATAAGATAGCTTTTTACCAGGGGACACTTCGGGGTGATTTATCCTCTAGGTGGAGAGCCATTTTGAAATTTTTTTTAGCATATTTAATTGCATTCATAATATGTGTTATTCGTCCTGCTGGTGGATGGATAGGACATAAATATAGGTATTTTTTACCTTTAGCCACATTAATTCATCATCCAGCAAGAAACGTGGGTGTGCAAATTGAGATTACCATAATGTCATGTATCGGTACTGCCTTTGCACTAGGTTGGTCTGCCTTAGCATGGTACGTCTCAACAGCAACTAGTGTCACAGCTTCACATCAAGGTGGTATTTTATTTCAAAGTTTAGTAATGGCATTATGGTTTTCTATTTGGCTCAAGGCCTATTACCAAAGGTTTCTTTATTTTTGTATGTCCTTTGGTATTACCATCATATTCACTCATTCTGTAGATTTAGTCTTTTCAAAAGATGACCTACAATGGAGACTGTATAGAGACTTTAGTTTATCATATGTCTTTGGTATGCTAATATCGTTACTTGTCTGTGCTTTCATTTTCCCACAAAGTGGTAATGCTTTATTAATGAAAAACTTTGAAAATACGGTTACAAGTATTAAGGATTTTCTAATTGTATTAGTCGATAAAAAAAATTATAATAATATTGAAAAGATGGATATTTTACAGAAAAAAATGATAAAAACTTTAAATATTAATCTATCAGAGGGCTATAGAGATTTTTTGAATCAATATACGTTTTCAAGGTTTGACAGTTCTACCTTAAAGGACTTGAGAAATAATTTAACAACAACGTTAAATCCACTGAGGGTAGCGCCATTAAATCAAAAAATATTTGATGATGAAAAATTATCCATTCTATATGATGCAGTGGTTGATAAAAATAAAGTTGCTAGCCCGCAAAATGGGTCTATGTCGAGATCAGATACCATTACGGCTCTTTCTTTCTCATCAATTGTAACTCCAAGTTCACCGATTCCAGGTTTGGAACACTCACCTAGTCCAATCGGTCTGATCAAAACAAATAGTGAGTTTTATATTAAAGTCCTTCAAAACACTTTTGCAAAAGATGTATTCGCTCTGATTCTAGATATGATACTTGCATTAGAAAAAATTTCAAAAGCTTTAAAAACTTATGAAACGTACAAATCTACTACTGAGGTTATTGAAGAAACAAGAAACTCATTAAAGGAGGTTACTTTCAAGTTAAAGAAAAAAATCTTCAATATTGATACCTGTTATAATAAATTTACAAAAACAAATTTTTTCGGTGATGACTTACTCAAAGATCATGATTCAGTTAATATTTTTTTATTTATAAGATATCTTAGAAGTGCTGCTAAGCACCTATTACAAGTCGTAGATACTTCATACACACTAGGTTCAGATATTCATTGGAGGCTACTGTCACCAGGTTATAAGCTCAGTAGAGCATTGCATAGATTACCAAACCAATGCGCTATTGATAATGGTAGTGGAAATTTCCTACATTACTCCGAAACTAAAAAAGATGTGGACGAAATATTGGAAAGGGCTTACAACTCATACACTTCAAGGCACACTTATACTACCAAACATTATGAAAAAGTGACTTCAACCCGTGCACTTGACCATACAGATTTCAATTTTCATACTACTCAAAATCCTATAAGGTTTAAACTTTGGAAACTAAGTACATTAATTGTTGATCGTGAAATGAAATGGACTCTGAAAGCCTTATTTGTCATAATATTTTTATGTTTGCCAACATGGTTACCAGAATCATACTCTTGGTACCAAAATTATCAATGTTGGTGGGCTCCATTGATTTTTTATATCCTATCCCATAACAAACCTTCTGGTAAGCTAATTACATTGGTAGATCGTTTAATATGTGGTATTATTGGGATGTTCTGGGGATGGGCCGCAAATCAGGCGCATCATTTTGGCAGTCCATATGTTATTTGTGTATTTGCTGGTCTTATATCAGTACCATTTGCTGTTAATCTTTTGATTTATAGAAATGCAAAATCAAGTTACACTGCACTAATTTGTTTTACGGTTATTGCATTAGAGCCTTATTCCAAGAATCGTAGTTCTTTAAACACAGGTTTTATCTGGAAAAATTGCTGGACTACAAGTTTAAGTTTGATAATTGGTATAACCTGTTCAATTGCGATCAATTGGATATTTTGGTCATTTAAATCAAGAACCGAATTAAGACTGGCTATATCTCGATTATTGGGATATTTGAGTCAATCTTATCAATTTGTTGCAGAGCGGTTTTTATACCGTGACATGAACGATGCTCCAACTGAGCTAAGTGTAGTATTTGCACATATTAGAGAAGTCAGATTGACACAACATCTTGAGGCTATAAGGGAATTATTAATCAGGGCCCAAGAGGAACCAGTTTATGTCTCAAATTTTGATCCTGAAAAATATAGTAGATTGATTGATTCGTGTCAATTTTTATTGGAAAAAATAATTGAAGCAAGAATATCAGGTTCTTATTTTGAAATTTGGGATCAGGATAATAATAGTGAAATTACAAGAGCGTTATTATCTTTGAGAAGAGATAGTGTTTCGTCTGTTATCTTTGTCTTTTACATGTTATCGAACTGTTTCAGATCAAAGAATAAAATTCCTAGATATTTACCAAATACGGTATTATCAAGAAAGAAATTGTTTGATTTTATATCCTTGTTTGATCATGCTAGTAATAATGTTCGTAAACAAGAGAATGATACTTTACAAAAACAGCTTTTCAAAAAATTCAGTTTAGAGAACCAATCTAAGCAAAATTCGAATGATAATGAAAATATGGAAGATGCAAAAGTTGAAACATATGACTATGAAAAGGTTCATTGGATGGAAATTTATGGTATTGCATTTTCTAGAGCATTTACTGATGTGTCTGAAGCTACACAGGATTTAGTGACTCGTTGTAAGGAAATTTTAGGTGAGGAAATTTATTAATAGTTTATATATATATATATATATATATATATATATATATATATATTTTGTCATAATATTTAATATTCATAGATATTTGTATGCGTCTGCAATGCGAAAGTTTACATTAACCATTTTATAATTTTCATCTAAATTTTACGTTTTGATAACAAAAGCAAAAAAAAAAACGTCCAAAGATTCAAGTGTGGAAAAATTTGGCAAGAAGTAAATCAACAACGTATCATTCATTTTGAAACATTAACTGGTGCAAACGTTGTGCATCACTGTAGCAAGGATCCGTCATGTAGACTTCTGATAACTGTCACCAATCTTTCTTGAAGACTGTTACCCGCCACGCTCAACTGCGATTTCTCCCGAAAGTAGCGAAATTGAAAGTTGATATTAGTGAAAGGATAACAGGATTGGAATACCCTATAAATAAAGTTGTAGATAAAAGGGCTGAGGCAGGACAAGCAAAATGAATGTATTGAGAGGGCTAAATGTCAAGAGATCGTTTTCATCCGTGGTACCGAGTTTAAGGCAATGGAAATTAGTTGAAACCAGAAAAATAGCCATTCAACCAAATTATCAAGTAGGTGATCCGAAACCTGCTTATGTACCAAAGAAGGAGAAAGAATTTCCAGAATATAAGTATGGTGAGCCTACAGTTTTTAAACAGAGTGGGAAAGGGTTATATGGTGGTTCATTTATTCAATTTGGTAATAGTATTTCTGAAAGTAAGCACAAGACTAGACGTAATTGGTTACCAAATATCATAAGGAAAGAATTGTGGAGTGAAGCATTGAATAGAAAAATTAGAATAAAATTAACAACTAAAGTGTTGAGGACCATAAGTAAAGAAGGTGGTATTGATAACTATTTAATCAAGGATAAGCCTGCGAGAGTAAAAGAATTAGGTCCAACAGGATGGAAATTACGCTATAGAATTTTACAAGCTAAAGAAAACAACGGCACCGATTACTTGAAAGATTTGGAAGTTATCAAGGGTGAGGATGGTAAAGATACAATTATTTATTTCAACGGTGAAATCAATGGTAAGACATTAAAAGTTAAAGAGAGCAAGAATAGACTATTAAATAAGTTATTCCCGTTAGAGAAGTTGGAAAGAAAAGCAGATGGGGAGACAATAACAAGGAGTCAATTTGCAGAAATGTATCATGGAGCCACTATCGAACAAATCTTGACAAAACTTGACGAGTATAATTTTGATTTAACCACAGTATCTGTTATTTCTGATTGAAAAAAAAAGTAAATAATACATATACATATATATCCATGTAAATAAAATTAAAAAAACCAACCAGAGTATTTGACTGTAAAGACCCAGACACTTCTGCACCCATTGACCTAACTTTCCGAAATTTGTTAAAAAAATTGAAAAGTTTCAGCAAAAACTGAAATTTCCGTTTTGGAAACTGAAAATTTCGGTGAGAATCGAAAAAAAATGAAATTTGTATACAAAATATGTGATAGTTAAAAACTATAATGACTTTATTCACAAGTATAGGAAGATCTGGAAACGACGAAATATAACGATAAAAATGGCTGTTAAGACTGGTATGTATTATTGATAGAGAGAATGATCGATAAACGTGTATTTTTTTTTACTAACAAGATGAAATTTTTAATTTTTTTTTATTATTAGGTATTGCTCTTGGTTTAAATAAAGGTAAGAAAGTTACCCAAATGACTCCAGCTCCAAAGATGTCCTACAAGAAGGGTGCTTCTTCTAAGAGAACTGTTTTTGTTCGTTCTTTAGTTAAGGAAATTGCTGGTTTAGCCCCATATGAAAGAAGATTAATTGATTTAATTAGAAACTCTGGTGAAAAGAGAGCCAAGAAGGTTGCTAAGAAGAGATTAGGTTCTTTCAAGAGAGCTAAGGCTAAGGTTGAAGAAATGAACAACGTCATTGCTGCTTCTCGTCGTCATTAAGAAGGGATATGAAAAAATCATTTTAATTTAAGTAAAAAACTACAACAACACACAAATAATAGTAATATAACCATATAAAATTTATTTAGTTGTCATTATTATATTATATATTAAGGGAAACCATACATACGTTAATTTTTCGACTGATATAAACCCTATAAATTTTGGTACCAGAGTTCATTTTGATAAACCCTGTAAAATTCATATAAACATAGTTTACCCTACTTACCGTAACTAAGAAAAAATTTTTTTTTTTGATATAAAAGGGAGAACATAATTCAAGTAGTAGAGTATTCTCTTCCTTTCACAATCTTCTTCTTTATAGATGGAAAAAAAAACCATACAATGTCTTTTATAAATAGACACCCAGAGTCACGATTTGATCCGAGCTGAAACATTGCTAGTGGACCTATACGACTTATTCGTAAGTCGTACGGTAAGGTACTCGATATTTTACTGTCGTGCTCGCGGTAGATCTTAGATAAGTTCCTTTTTGGGGAGTGCGAAAAGTATCTACGCTAGAACTATGAATTTAATATAAGTTATGATTAGATATTTCTTCACATACATACCTTACTATATATGTAATTACTTGAGATTTTGTTGACGCATTTTAATGTCGAGAAGATCAGGGAGGGGACAACATGGAGACCTTGCATCGTTACCGTTAGTTGAGTAAAATTTGTCACAACAACGATATAGACTTAGGATATACCGTAGGCACATAGAATCGTCAGCATTATTTCTTGTAAGACAGTCTAATTTAATTTAGTTAGTCATGGTTAATTAAAAAAAAAAAGCATAGTGGGGTAGTAGTAATGATCTATAAATACTCTGAATAGCACAAGCTTGTTTCTGACAGGGACTTGACATGTGTTATTTGTTGATTTCTGTGGAGAGAGGGGTGCAGAAAACAGTAGTAGTTGTTGTTCTTCTTCATGTTGTTCTTGTTGCTGTTGTTTCTTCTTGTCTGTAGCGTGTTTTTCAGCGTGGGGCGGTGGAGAAAGCGTTGCGTGACTGGCGTGGGTGCGGGGTGAGTCTTCTATGTTCTATACTGTATTCGATCGATATTATAACAATATTTATATTTATATTATATATAAGGCAACACACAGAGATTCGGGTTCTCGACTAATCTGTATTTGTAAGAAAGTATACCACTAACTCATATCTATATACATACACATAATGTCGTTCCCTGTAGAAGACAATCTGTTCGCACTTTCTCTAGCTCACCACTCCATGGACCAACTGGTTCTAGACGTTCCTCCTCAACTGCAACCTTCGATACAAGATAATGAAGAACTAGATATCTTTACTACTTCCAAAATGGATTTCACTACAGGCTCATCATACAGACTACGGGATTCTCCTAAGGAGATCGAAAGTAGTAACACGACAAGACCATTGCTGGATACGACGCCGTCTTTCGAATATATGACGGATTCATATGCTAACGTTGCTCAACAAAATTATAGACTATGGCTTTCATCCTTCTGATCTTCTCTTTTACGTACAAAAAATTAATTAAATAACTAACTATATACTGCATTTTATAAGCACTAAAAGTACTTATCACTCTTCTTTTCGCATCAATTTTAACTCTCTAAGTTTATTCTTTATTATGCTTTCGAGAAAACTAACAAATAAGGGGGATGCACCACGGTTTCCCATTTTTTCGAGCCACTTATTCATAATAAAACTCAATATTTCATATCGTCGATTAAATCCCTCCCTGTACTATCTGAGTTCTTTTTCTTTTTTTTTTTTGCTTTCTGTCGATTCCATCACTTAATTCTATTTTTTTGGTAATTATAATATCCCCCCCTTTTTTTATGTGTAATTAATTAATTAATTAATTATTATTATATATAGAGAAAAGGATAGATATTTCTATTAAAAACTTGTACAAAAGAGAACAAAACTGCAAGAAACTTCAACGATGAATCAACTCAACGAAGAATTCGTAGATTCGACAATTGAAGAAAGAAGACTTAAACAGAATGGTAGACATGAAAAGTACTGGTACCGTTGGGGTCCCTACTTATCTGAACGTTCTTGGGCTACCGTTCGTGAAGATTACTCCTTTAACGGTGATGCTTGGTCAAATTTTCCCTTCGAACATGCTAATGCTCGTGTCTTTAGATGGGGTGAAGACGGGCTCTTTGGTGTCTCTGATAATAAACAATTAGTTTGTATGAATTTGTCCCTATGGAATGGTAAAGATATCAGGTTAAAGGAAAGATTATTCGGTTTAACCGGTCCACAAGGTAATCATGGTGAAGACGTTAAAGAACTTTATTATTATCTAGATAATTTACCAAGTCATGCCTATATGAAATCCTTATATAAGTATCCATTTCATAAAGCTTTCCCTTATGAAGAATTGGTCGAGGAAAATGCTAAAAGAGGCTATACAGACAAAGAATTTGAAATTTACGATATGGATGGCGTCTATAAAGTTGATAAAACTGGCGACACACCATATTTTGATGTGTTTTTCGAAATGGCAAAGGGTGATGATAACCCAAATGATTTGAATTTTAGAATTACTGTACATAATAGAAGTAAAATTGAATCAGGTGAATTATACGTCTCACCACAAATTTTCTTCAGAAATACATGGGCTTGGGATGGTTCAAAGGAAAAAGATAAACCTTCTTTAGAGAGAGACCCAAAACAAACTAATTTAATTCACGTAGATCATAAAAAATTTGGTAAATGTCAAGTCGTATTTCAACCTTCACCTGGTGGATTCGGTGACGAAGAAAATGATGAAGATGAAGCCGATATCGACCCGTTATTACTATTTACAGATAATGAATCAAATCTCGTTAAATTATTTAAAGAGAAAAAAAACCCTTCGGAATTTACAAAAGATGCTTTCGAAGAATATTTAGTTAATGGCAAAAAAGATGCAGTTAACCCACTTAATAAAGGTACCAAAGCGACTGCGGTTTACCATTTCAAAAATATTCCACCTGGTGAATATGTCACGGTAAGATATAAATTTACTGATGATTTTGAAAATTCAATTTATCATACACCTGAATTAGCAGTTGTAGATGAAGATGAATTTGATCAAATTTTTGAAGATCGTGAAGAAGAAGCTGATAATTTCTATTGGAGAATTACTCCATTACCAATAAGCGATGAATTAAGAAATATACAAAGACAAACTTTTGCAGGTTTGTTATGGACTAAACAATTTTATAATTTCGTTTGGGAAGATTGGTATAATGGTGATAAAAATATTAAACCAAGACCTCCACCAAATAGAGCTAATGGTAGAAATAAGAATTGGAAACATCTTTATATCGAAGATATTTTATCAATGCCTGATAAATGGGAATATCCATTTTTTGCCTCATGGGATACTGCCTTCCATTGTATACCATTAGCAATGATTGATCCAGCTTTTGCTAAAAAACAATTGTCTTTATTAACAAGAGAATGGTACATGCATCCAAATGGTCAAATACCGGCTTATGAATGGAATTTTAATGACGTTAATCCACCTGTACATGCTTGGGCTGTATACCGTGTCTTTAAAATTGAAAGGAACGTTTATCATCGTGAGGATCGTGAATTTCTAGAAAGTGTATTTCAAAAATTATTGTTGAATTTTACTTGGTGGGTTAATCGTAAAGATGCTGAAGGTAAAAATGTCTTTGAAGGTGGATTTTTAGGTTTAGATAACATTGGTGTCTTTAACAGATCTGAACCTTTACCAACTGGAGGTACTCTAGAACAAGCAGATTCTACAGGTTGGATGGCATTTTTCTCTTTACAAATGCTTAATATTGCTTTAGAATTAGCTAAAGAAAATCCTGTGTATGAATCAATAGCTTCAAAGTTTTTTGAACATTTTATTTTGATTAGTGATTCAATGTCATTTGAATATGAATATCTAGATACAGGTGAAGCCTGTGAAAAGATCATTAAACAAAACTTATGGAACGAAAAAGATAAATTTTATTACGATGCAATTTCTTGGGGTGATAACCATAAACAACAGTTACCAATTAGATCTTTAGTCGGTTTAATTCCATTATATGCATCAATGACATTAGAACCAAGTATTTTAAATCAATTCCCAAGATTTAAAAAAAGAGTCGAATGGTTTGTTAATAATCGTCCAGAAATTTTTGGTAGAAATATTGCATCAATGTCTAAAAGAGGTGTAGGAGAAAGATTATTATTATCTTTAGTGACAAAAGAAAGATTAGAAGAAATATTAACAAGACTATTAGATGAGGATGAATTTTTATCAGATTATGGTATTAGATCTTTATCCAAATATCATGAAAAACACCCATTCAGTATGAATGTTAACGGTGAGGAATATACAGTTAAATATTTGCCTGGGGAATCAGACTCTGGTATGTTTGGTGGTAACTCTAATTGGAGAGGTCCAATTTGGTTCCCAACCAGTTTCTTAATTATTGAAGCCTTACAAAGATTTTATTTATACTACGGATCAAACTTTAAAGTTGAATGTCCTGTAGGATCAGGTGAATATTTGAACCTTGCAGAGGTTGCTGAGGAGATTGCATACCGTATGATTCACACCTTCGTTAAGGACGAGAATGGTGAACGTGCCATCTATTATGGTCCAAAATCAGATTTCTTATCTAATGAT
Source organism: Jamesozyma lodderae (assembly GCA_030571655.1). NCBI lineage: Eukaryota > Fungi > Ascomycota > Saccharomycetes > Saccharomycetales > Saccharomycetaceae > Jamesozyma > Jamesozyma lodderae. The sequence goes on along the minus strand of JAJLYF010000075.1, from coordinate 31,880 downwards.
CCATATTTCAAGGATTACATTTCATTCTTTGAATACTTTGATGGTGACACTGGTAGAGGCCTAGGTGCATCCCATCAATGTGGTTGGACTGCTTTAGTCGCCAAGTTCATTAGTGATGTTGGGTTATCTTGTTTGAGATTACCACGTACTCCAAGATCTTCCGTATCTGCATCATCTGTTCATTCAGGTAGTACCGATATGACTAACGAAAATCCAATAATTGATGGAGGTATAAAATCAAGAAGATGGGCCAGACGTAAGAGTGCTAAGTCATTAGTAAACTTTACTGCAAATGTTTTGGAACTTACTGAAGAAGAGAAACGTACTCACAGAATTGGTGGTACCACAACAGGTTTAACTCCAAGAAATAGTATTACTAGTGAAAAAGCAAGAGAAATTTTGGCAAACCATGCAGAACAAGATATAATCGCAGCTCGAGAAGAAGCTTTGCCTGAAACTGAAAAGGAATTGGCAAAGGAAGCACATGCAGAAGAAGATGAAGGTGCCGAAAGTTCCAAGAAATATGAGTCAAAATTAATTAATAAACTGAAGGATAAAATGAAAAAAATGACATTAGGGGCAAAGCCATTGGAGGATGAAGGTACGAAAGACAAGTATGTTGAGGATGATAACATTGACCCAATGCAAAAACCAACAGTTTAATGACCTCTTATGATATTGGTTTTGAGAAATACGGGTATATATATATTTTATTATTATTACCGTTTATTTAACTAATATCTATTATGAAAACAAAATAGAAACCAACAAGTAAATATCAGTAGAAATAAAAAAGAAAAAAATGTTTAAATATTCCTATTAGGTGACATATATATCTTATATAAAACTAAAAAAATATTTGACTATTAGTGATAACATGATATGAATATTAGTTATCTACCAAATATTCAAATAATGATTTTATTTACTCTCGGAGTTTATCCATATGTTAATGATTTGCCAACCTGGTAGTTACGTATATTATAAAAAGGTGAAGTCTAATATTCTTTAAAACCCTTCCGAACCATTGAACCCATTAAATGATGTTAATAAGAAAATGTTATAGTATTTCTTTTTAGAGATCTCGTTACAATGATTCCATGCAGAAGTTAGTCGACCATCAATACAGGATCCACTCATATAGAAATTATCAGCACCCGAACCGTCAAACATATGAGCGAAGGCGTCCTGTAGAATCGTCAACTTCAGATCATCCACTGAACCGTACTCTTTATTAATATAATCCAATAAATATGCATCATTTTTAACTAGTTCATTTATCTTTAATAATGTTTGGTCAAACGGTATCAGTATACTTGGAACTTGTGTGTATTTATCAAGGAAAAATAATGCATTTGGAACAGCGTCGTCACCTAAGTGAACAACTGATGAACCAACCCATGTTTCTGTTTTTGAACGACATTCAGATATGATTTTATGCATCTCTTTATATATACTTGGGCATGCTTTAATACGATTTAAACCATGACCCGTTGATGCTAATCTATAGGTGGAACCATCAAATAAATCAGAGTCCGCGATATACCATAGACGGATCATTTCTCTTTGAATAATAGACCACAGTGTTAACGATTGTTGAACATAATTCCATTGTCTTTCATGATCATGAGTTAAACGAGCACCATTTCTACCGTACTGAATACCAATGGAATATTTGGCGGCAATTTCTGGTTGATGAAAGACCTCTAATCTTTCCAACATTCTCATTATTGGCTTCCTGTTCATGTTGATATAGGCATTGTAATCACCAATTGAATATAGCACTTGACGTATATCATCCTTGGAATAATATTTATTACTGTACTTAGAAGCAATATTTTCAATTGCGTTTTCTTTCTGTTTAATTAGTCTATTGATTTGTGTCCTGGTTTTACCAACCGGTGAAATATGAGAGGTTGCGTACAATGTCATCTTGTCATTAAATAAATTCATTGCATTATTCTTAGAACTATCTTCACCTGCTGAAGTTAAAAAAGATTTGACAGTTTTCATTGGCTTGAACAAATGAAATTCCATATGTTCTTCAATCTGTGGTAGCCTCGAATCCATAACCATATAACATAACTTACCATATGTATCTCTCATTCTTTCAGGATTCATAACTTTATAACGCCTACCGATTTCGAACACATCCTGAAACCATTTGGCATTATCAGAGAAGTTTCTCATCTCTAGCAATCGTTTACCAACCTTAAGATTCGAAGCTATGACTAAACCTGTTAGCACAGAGCAAACTTCTTTTAATTGCTCCACAATTCTTTTTGATTTTGATTTATAAGATAAAATATCAACACGATCTGTATATTCAGAAACTTGTAATGCAGCTTCTAACAATCTTAATAAATGTCTTTCTTCGTAGGTTAATCTCATAGGTATGAATTCAGCATTTTCTCTCAAGATCCTCAAAATTTTATCATCGATCGACGAAGTTGTAGCATTTGTGCTTGTCTGAAGGTCGGCATCAGATGAACCCTCTTGTTCGTTCTCAGTAGTGGTAGTTGAAACATTCCCATTGATAGAATCTTGGATGACTTTTTGCTTTTTTTCGTCTTCAGCTTCATCTTTGTCTTTTGATAGTTTTACAAATTCATGGAATTTACGTTTACCACCCCTGTGAATCATTTCAAAACATACCACACAGAAATGTTCATTACAATCCTTACAAAGAATTTCCGTTTTCATATCTTTACATTCGATACATAGAGAAGAGTCGACAATCTCTTCTTCGTCTTCTTCCTCTGGATTACCGTCATTATTACCGTTGCTTGACTTATTTAGTATGTCTTCTGTTTCTGAATCGCTACTTTGTTCAACATATTCTGAGTCTAAAATTTCTTTTAGAGATCTCTTAGCACTCATTTCTTTTATCGATCAAAGTAATACAACGCTTTTATGTTTGTTTAAACTATGAATTGTCAAATTGTCTTATACAGACTTAGTGTTACATAATAAAATAAAAAAATTCACACATCTTTCAAAATTTTTCAAATTCTGCTAACAGTTTTTTGTGAGAGCGAGAAAATTGGAATTAATAGTCAAGATGAAAGATATAAAGTTGAAATCAAAGATGATTTACAGCTTTTCATAGGTGCCGCTTTTGTAATAAGGAGGTTCAATCTCATCTGAATATAATCTCAACTTATCAAACCCTTTAGAATCTGGATGGTAGTAGAATCCGTTCATTGTCCCATGCACAATATCTAACATAACATAGTAGATGCCATCAACTGTGGCGCCCTCCTCTGCGATAGCATACTTGTTGTATCTTTCTCCTTCTTCTTCAGAATCTGAAGAATTATCTTCTGGAACAAGAAATCTTTCTTTCCACTTCATAAAAACGTACCTTTCTTCTATAAGCCCGTTCCAATAGACCTTACCGTACTGATGTTTGAAAAAACTAATGACATTTCGATTTAAGCGACTCCAATGCTCCATATCGAGTTGATCCGACACTTTAAATTGATTAAAATAAGATGATTGTGGCCATTGAGATGATTTTAGACCGTAATTCAACCCATCTATAATATAACCTTCAAAGTAAGTTCTAATACGTGGTCTTGTTGGAAGCAACCCAAATATAACAAAAGTCCCTGTAATATCAGGAACGTTTGTAATTTTTTCTTCTCTTCTTTGAGAAATATTTAATTTACTAAATTCAACTCTAACGCAGCGATCTAACCTACCACTAATTTGATAGCCTTCAAAGCCACTTCCTGGAGTTAAGAACTCCGAAATCGAATATAAGTTGATTTCCGGTTCTGATTTATCAATGCACAGCCTCCTTTCGTCAATATAATGTGGCACAGGTGGTTCTATGTCAAAATAGCGACACAATGACGAGGTTTTTACAACCCTGGAATGTCTACTATTGCAGGAAAGAAAATCGCCTTCTCTTCTGTTATCAAATTGAACCTTAGATTTTAATAAACAAAGTGACCTGGCCGCTTGCCCATACCATGTAGAGTTTGCTGGTAAAGGCATATATTGTCGATATAGACTCTGTGTAGAAACCTCTTCTTCTGGGTTATCTATCAATACTTCTCTGTTAGTGTACTCAGTTTGTGTCATTTTTTATACTAGTATGGTAAATTACTCTGATTTAAAGATAATTAAAAGGGTTGTTTGAAACTCATTAAAAGCTGTGTCATCATTTATATATCCATGATAAAATAATCCAACCGTTCACCTTTTAGATCATTTGGGCAGACTCTATATGCTTAAGAATTTCCATTTTAGGAAAGTCTTCTACTTTTTAAGGGCCCTTTCCTACCAATTTTGTGCCTGAAAATTCCGAAAGGTGAAAGAAAATTTCAACTTATAAACAGTGGAAAAGAAGAAAAAGAGGTTGAAAGTATTCTAGATTTTTTTTCATTGTTTGCAACTTTAGAGTGAAATAAAGATATTTACTATTATTGTTGTTAATCTGCATTCAAAACGGTGAAAAAGCGCTTCTCTTAATGTTTAAGGTGAAAGTTTACCAATTCAGTCGTAGCTCATTATATATTATTATTAAAAGGTAAAAACTTGTAGAGATAAGACCATTTATTAAAAGTTGTTGAAAGAATAAATAAAATTACATATATTGTGTATATAGAACGAACTATGAAAAGCAGAAAGGGAATATGGTTATGATCTAAGCAATAACACAGGCTGGATCCCAGAATAACCCTCTAACAATATAGTTGTCTTTCTTTTCAGATGACTTGTTCTTTTGAGAAGCAGAGGTAGTAATAGTAGTTGGTTGCATTGTTATTGTAGTGATTGAGATTGATTGAAGCTGTTTTGGGTTGATGATTTCTTCTATCTATAATTGAGAACAGTCCTTGATTGAAATATTCATCGAAATGTAAAGTCCTTTTATATTAATTTTTTCAAGTAGATCATGTATCTTTATGGTTGATCTGAAACAATGTACAGTATATTTGTCATTTACATGTAAATTTCCTAATCGGGTAATTACATCATTTATTGAAACCTCAAAAATTTAACAGTAATAGATAATTACTGGAAATCATACATTAGCAGTCACGAGCACTATCCAGGTGTACATGTTTCATATTTGATTAAATGAAACTCATTATTGTTGCTTACCTCAACGGACGTCCATACAACCGATTAAAAGCTATTTTGCTTCGACATGTTATGAAATAGCCATTGAGGTTTTTGATTAGCCCAGTCTAGTTTGTACCTGTTAGAGCCTCAATGGATCTGCTATCAGTTTTTTTGTAAACTTTTATTCATGTATGAGACTGTAATATATCACTTTCTCAAGCAAGGAGATATCACTGCAACCTTTTAATATCTTTTGATTACATAAAAAAAGGAATAGTGGAAAGGAGGCAGACTACAATAAATGCAATTACTCTTTTAATGTCTACTTGATTGATCTCATCAAAGTCAATCAATGTCCTATCAAAAATAGGACTCTCTATATCATGTACAATATTACTCTGGTGTGCTGTTCTTGAATCTCTCATGCTTCTCCATGAGTTATAATTACTAAAAGATAATTGCTTCATTATAAAACAAATTAATATGAAAAAAATTATACTTTTAATTATCCTCTTCAGATCTTCTTCCTGTCTTCGATTTTCTACGCTTTGACCTCGTACCAAATTTTTATTATTTGTGGATGGTTCATTTGGCATATTAGGGTGATTGCCCGACATTTGCCTCTAAGATATACTTTATTCAATAAGTTATCTAATCCGTGACCTCAATATATTGTTTTTAGGTTCGTTACAGTAACAATTGTTCAGATCTTGAATACAGTTTATCAATATTTAACTATGAATTTGTTTTTGTAATAGACCAAATTACCCGAACTTACAAGTTATAATAATTTAGAAATATATTTGTAGTTCACAAGTAGAAAGTTTAGTTGTTTATTACAAGTATATGGAAATCTCTGGTTACGAAGTTGAGTTCTTTGTAAACGTTATTACTGGTATCATATAGTAGTTTTACCAAAGTCTTTGAATATCATTAATATGTCAGCTGCTTTGTTGAATTATGGATAAGACTCCAAATTGAATTAACTTACAAGTTTTAGATTGGACCATTGCTAAGCACATTTCTTGATTGTGAACAAACTCAGTTATAGTAGTCAGTTTGGGACGGCTTAATCAATAATAAGACAAAATATGGTGATGATTCAAGGAATACAAATAGTGTTCTTGGTTATAAGGTAATCAACGCCAATTGTTGTAATTTGAAAATAGAATCAACTGAAATATCAAGCACAATATTGAGTAACTAAAACGTGGTAAATTTATTATTGCTACTCGAACGGAAATTAATGGTATAGAAACTTTGGCAAGAGTAATAGTTACTACTTTTACCTTATCAAAAGCAAGACAAGTATTCGTTTGCAGTTACCAAGTGTTAATAAAACGATATGTCAGTACAACTTCAGGAGCAAATAGAATTTTCTTGAAACAATACAGCGAGGAACTTTGGGGTTCAATATGTCAGATCAAATATGAGTAAATGTATTATATGTCAAGATACGATCTCGCATGATATAGAAAAAAATAGCACATTAAGAATAATATTCGTTTTCATCTTAAAACAGATTACGTTATTAACTCTCCAGAATATTGAAATCTGGTTTCTATGCATACTTCTGTATGTTATCTTTTGAGGTTTCAATAAATGATGTAATTACCCGATTAGGAAATTTACATGTAAATGACAAATATACTGTACATTGTTTCAGATCAACCATAAAGATACATGATCTACTTGAAAAAATTAATATAAAAGGACTTTACATTTCGATGAATATTTCAATCAAGGACTGTTCTCAATTATAGATAGAAGAAATCATCAACCCAAAACAGCTTCAATCAATCTCAATCACTACAATAACAATGCAACCAACTACTATTACTACCTCTGCTTCTCAAAAGAACAAGTCATCTGAAAAGAAAGACAACTATATTGTTAGAGGGTTATTCTGGGATCCAGCCTGTGTTATTGCTTAGATCATAACCATATTCCCTTTCTGCTTTTCATAGTTCGTTCTATATACACAATATATGTAATTTTATTTATTCTTTCAACAACTTTTAATAAATGGTCTTATTTCTACAAGTTTTTTTTTTAATTATAAAGTTTAATCATAGATAGTTGTGTGTGTCATTATATGTATATACAATATATGTAGAGCAATATATTTGTATGTATGCAAAAAAGTATCATGAATATAGTTCATTCCACGAATCAAAAATTTTCGAGCCAGCTTTTACTAAGCCATGAGGAGACATAATATAAGCAGTTAAATAATGATTCTTAATAAATAGCTGTTGTGTTTTCGTCTTATTGTCATTATTATAGTTATCATATGAATTAATAGTTGCGATGTTTATTTTACTATTAAAATAGTAAATCGGGTGATTAATGGTCTCGTATGGTAATAAAGTAGAAGATTCTTTAACAATGGTTTTACCTACCCATTTATAATCTTCATCGAATGAAGACATGCAACGTAAAGACTCACTAATGTACCTCTCCTTTGAAGTTAATTTAATTGGTGGACACCATTTACTGTCAAATAACTCTATAGATTCATCATCATCATCATCATCCGAATCATCATCAGTAAAATAGTATGTTTCATCTTCTACTTCTTCATCGTTTTCTTCTTCCTGGTCGTCATCGTCATCATCAGTATGATTGATATCCTCATCACTTCTATTCGTTGAAACTGAGGTTGTTGTAGAGGCAAATGAAGGAGATAAGGAAACATTAGTCGATGTAGACAAGAAGGATGCAGAAGAAGAAGAACGGTTTCTAGTATCGATTGTTGTTAGGGATGTACTAGAAGGGTCGTTATTTTTGTTAAATATGTTCATTAATTTATTTGCAAACGTCATTTTTTTGTAATTGGGTAGATTATTAGCTGACGATTGTGTATTCATTATTGGAACTTGAGAGCGGAATAAACTTTCTGTGGTGGGAGATCGACTGTTACTACGTTCACGATGATGGTGGTGATGGTGGCGATGGTGATGACGAGAACTTCTTCTTCTTGGAAATACTCTATAATTTGGTAATTCTCTAATTTGTAAATCTAAGGAGACAGAAATTCCCATACTTAAGTAAGTCGACCAATCGATCAAATTATCGATGTCTGTAAATCTCAACAGGAACTGCTGGCCTTCACAACGCATTCTTAATACATTAACTTCATCTAGTTCCATTCTATTCCTATTTATGAAGTCCGTTGGAACACCATATCTAGCAAATTGTAAGGAATACGATTGGAAAAGACTAGTATCATTTAAGTATTTTCCTTTATTTTTTTCTATTATTGGTAAAATATGAAAGTTATCCTCTGTTCTAAAATTGTAGCATTGTAAGGGTAAAAATCCATTTTTACCTCTTGAGAAAAAATTGGTTGTTGATCCTGGTTTTCTATACCCATTACCATAATTTTTAATATGCATAGTTAACGAATCATCGATATGATAAAAATTTAACTGAGTAGAATTGATTTCCATAATAAAATTTTGCCAAGCTTTTGATTGAAGAAAGCTAACATGGTTATTTGGGGCGGAATATTCTAACCTCAAGGAGACCAAAGCTATACTATGAACAGCGGGTGTATATGATGGTAACTCACAAGCAACATTTGGTTGTTCAAATATTGGAAATGTAACTTTCTTAGATGGATTTGCAATATCATAACTTGGTGGTTCTACTGGATATGGATCTATGCACTGTAAAAATTCAGTCTTAGGATCATCATGATCATAGAGCGTACTTACATTTGTATCAAATGTCGATAAAGTACTGGAATGTTCTTTATTGAAGGAGTCATAACTTTCTAAAACAGTTTGGCATGATATGGCTGAATCGACTGAGGGATGTCTATCGATTTTGCTTAAAGGTAAATTCAAATGAATATTGTTACTAGCAGCTACAGTGGCCATTTTCTCTTTCTCTCTTCCTTCTCTATCGTATACTAATAAAAGATGTCTTCTAAGTATAAAAAGAAAAAATAAAAAGAATCCCGTCCTTAAGTAATGTTCTAAGATAATATTATATATATATATATATATAATACGAAACACGAAACTTTGGCCTTCCAGATCCTTTCCCTTCTAGACCCTATCTCCTTTTGTTGCTTTATTTTGTTTTGTTTGCCTTTTCGACATATCTTCCTACAGTCGTAAAGCCTTCAAGGGATGCCTTAATAACATTTCTCCACGTTTATTCAAAAAAAAAAAATGTTTTTCCGGGGCGTTTCTTTTGTTCGAGAAATTTATTTTTGGTGGGGTAGATTTCGAGTCTTCTGCGTCGTTTTCTCTGCATTTCGTTAGGGTTCAGCAAAGCCCCCTCTTGACCCCGCCTTTTTCCTGTTTCAGCCCTAACGAGGCTATTGCAGTAAATTCCAGCCCTAATGTATAACCCTGTTATTTATAATTTATAAACCCTAGGGCTTCAAATGGTCGACCCATTGTAGTATTTTAATCACTATCTGATGAATAACTAGAATCATCTGATGTAGTCGTATCAGTATCATATTGTTCGCTATCGGTTGTAGGGAAAGATCCAGCTAGAACTAAACTTTGTGCTACTATATGTTGAACATTCTTGTACCGTCTTACCACTGTTAATACCAAACACACTATAAAGAAGAAACTTGTGATGCCCAAGTATACCGTACCCCCAAGTCCATAAATTAAATATACTAAAATAGTTAACATTTTGACTATAAACTCATAACATTTGAGTAATGGTTTGTTTTGACTGTAATTCATTAAAGTCCTAATTAATGGTGACGAGTAGTAAACAATCACATTGTGAAATTTACCTAAAAGACCCATTGAACTCGTATCCTTATAACCTAACAACGATTTATTATTGTCACTAAGAATCTTGGAATATTTGAAGTACAATAAAATCTCCGTTACGAAATCATTGTCAGATAATGTTATTGAACTGAATCCACTTCTTATTATATTATATATCGCGAATGGAAATAGTATAATCATAATAAAATAATCCAATAGCAATAAATTTCTTATAAATATACCAAAATACGATCGTCTCTGGATAAAAAGTGGCAAATTTCTTTCGTTAGGTTCATTATTATTAACTTGTCTATTATCCTCACGTCTTGTTCTTTGTAATTCTGATTCAAATGTATTCAATATGTTATTGATTGTCTGCCTTAATTCGGTATTTTCAATTCTACCGTTTTGATTTGTTGCGTCAGGGGCTTCACCAAGATTGTGTCTTTCGTTTACAGTGTCATAATGATGATGATGATGATGGTGCTTATGTTCATTATTGTCAACGTTAGCTATATTCCGTTTAGCTGACTGTTTATCTATTTCCAAAATGAATCGTTGGTAAAGATATTCGCCGTCTCTTTGTTTTGTTTCAATACTTTTATTTGTCATCTGATCTCGTATGATATACTCAATAGAGTTGTTTTATATTACTGTTCTTCTTTTTGGGAGAGGGCGTCCCTTTATATATATATATATATATATATTTATATGACGTTTAAACTTTTGGCATGAAAAATTCAAAAGAGATGGCGAGAGAAAAAAAATAATAGAGATATATTAACAATAGACAATAATGAAGAAAGAGTTAGTTTAACAGAAAGGGCAAGTTAATAAGTTCTCCTTGTTCTAATGAAATCCATTTGTTCAATTCTTTACCTTTGCTACTTTCTTTTAAGTAGTAGTCTGGTCATTGCAAATACTGAAACTTTCCAAATTCGGGTACCAGGACCACCATTTCAGAGATCTTATAATAATGACATAAACATCCCATCGATAGAAACACTAGAGAAATCGTCGAATATAATAGACTTAACAGATTTGAACAACATTAATCATGATTTCAAAATAAATGTTACAGATGAAGTTATGAAGGGGGACCCTATCATTATCAAATTGAATCATGATCATAATAAAAAAGATAGTAAATTATTTACATTTAAAATATGCTGGAGCGCAATTTTGCCTATATCGTATGAGTCTGACACATTTAAAGTCTTTACATTGAATTCAATCACGTATCTTGTATTTCGCTACAACATTGATGCTTATCCATCTTCATCAATGAAAAATCAAAATAATATTGTTATCAATTGTACGATCAATAATATGTTTCTATCTTTGATACCGATGGATTTGTCAAAAACAATCGGCTATCTTATTATAGTATTGACATGTATATTTATTTTAAATAAATGGGTGATAAACTTTTATAGAATTTTCAAGAACATTTAAATTATTTTTTGTAAACTGTTACTTTTCTTTCTTAACAAAATAAATATCTTCCTAATTTACCAAATATTAAAAATCCAAGGAAATAAAAATCTTCAAAATATAAGAACTGTGATAAATCCCAACCATGATTGAATTCTAGTAAACATGTTAATGTGACACCTAAACTCACAATCAACGAATCTAAAAGCAAAGAAACAGATCCATCGAAAAACATCCATAATATAATATTCAGTAAACCCCAAACGCTGGATGCTTGCAATGAAGAATTCCATTCTATTTTCCGTATACCGAAAGTTACACCAAACATGGCATTGACAATCCTTAATAATGTAAAAATAGAATCATTGTTCCCTTGTTCATTACAATTAACTCTTGATAAAAATATCTTATCTAATATTGGAATAATACTACCAAATAAGATCCCTTCAATAGCATAAACCACCCACTCTCTTTCCAACAATGACGGTGGATTACCACTGAACAGTATATTTATTAATTTTAATATGACAACAATTGGTTGAGAGGTAAAACTTGAATGCAATTTATGATTATCGTGTAAATTTTTGGAAATTTCGAAATATGCAACACCAGAAATAGATAGTACAGCAATGTTAAAAATGATTCTTGATATTTTTTGAAATGTTGTTGTTGTTGTTGAAGATGATACCGTACTACTTGAATCTAATTTACTAGAAGCGCTGTTTGGAGCTGTGGTTGAACCATTGCTTAAGATAGTGTACAATGATTTCGACTCCTTTGGATCTGTAATGTCTTCATCGTAGAGTGAATATAACGCTGGCTTTGTCAAATTCAGCAAAGAGTCTGTACTTGGTAAATTGTCAGATTTCCTTCTATCGCTCATGTTTTGTCTATTATTCATTGAGTGCTTCATATACCTACAAAACTCTAAATACCTTTAGGACTACTGACTCTATGTATATTTATAGAAAAAACCATGATAGACAACATTGACAAATCAATAAAACTATAAATGATGATTGTCGAGCTTTTATCATTTGTCATCGTAAATCCTCTAGTAAAAAGCGATAAAAAGACACCGATGCTTGTAAGACCGACTTTCGATGCGCATTATTCTCTTTACAAAAGAACAACGTTGTGAGGTAATTTGGGCCCATGAAAGGTATTGGTTACTGTCATCTACCTTTAGAGAGAGTGAAATATCTCAAATTAATTGTGTTTAAGAAACGAGTATTGTAGTCTGATGGTCTTGCACCCCTAAATCTTCGACGTCGTATAGTAAATAAAACAAATTCAAAACTAACCGGGTGTAAATCTAGACTGTAAAATAAGGTAGATTTGACTAGAATAGACATTCGTATTCACTTGTGCGAGATGAACATGCAAGAAAAAAGTAGTAGCTATTAAATATAAAACTCTATATCGTGTTATGACTAGTCAGTCGTGTATATTACTTACAGAATCATAAAGCAATGGTCTTAAATACCAAAATTACCGCTGCGAATATTGTCATACAGTTGCTTTCTTTCTTGTCTCTTGTTCAAATTACCATGTAATTTAGTACCATTATTATGTGGTACACCCATCGGTATGGTATTTGGTGGTGCATGAACGTATGACGCGTAGCCTTGAGCCTGCCCTTGAACAAATGGTTGACCAGGACCCCCATATTTTGTGACTGGTCTTGTATTAGGTGACTGTGCAAATGATTGGGCATTGTACTGCTGTGGCGACATTTGCGGTGAACCTTGGCTGTAAACTTGTGGTTGAGGGTGGGGTGGTGCTGGTGATACCGGCTGCATCATATTATATGGAATTTGTTGTTGAGGTGGTGCTGGTGATATCGGCTGCATCATGTTATATGGAGTCTGCCGTTGTTGTGGTTGTTGTGGTTGCTGTTGAGGGCTAGTATACCCATATGGATCTTGACGTACTGGTGAGCTAGAACGTGCTTGTCTTATAGGAGAAGCTGATCTTGGCTGTCTCATTGGAGATTGCGTCCGCATATTATTAGGACTATTGTAATAACCCTGTGGCTTCTGTGGTTGGTTCATATAATTGTTATGTACAGGTGATGTAGAATGAGCATGTTTCATGGGCGGAGCTAAATAGGTAGGATTAGTATTATATTGGTTGTTAGCCTGTTCATGCTCTTTAATTGGCTGTGGTGATGTCATGATATTGTATTGTGGTTTCTGATGGTAGGGCGGTTGTGGTGATACTTGAGTTTGAGGAATAGGTGGTTGTGGTGATACCTGAGTTTGAGGAATAGGTGGTTGTGGTGATACCTGAGTTTGAGGAATAGGTGGTTGTGGTGATACCTGAGTTTGAACAACAGGCGGTTGTGGTGATCTCTGACCGTAGTTAGCAGGCACCGGCGACACATCTAATCTTTGAGGCGATCTGTTATCTTGACCACTGTAATGTTGGAAATTTTGAGTACGTAACTCGTTTGTAGGTTGTTGTGATGGATATGTCGATATTGAAGGAATACTTGACGGAATTTGCTCACCAGGTGCAGCAGGCAAAGGTTGTCTTTGCTTTTCAGGTGATGCAGATCTTGATTTCCTAGCTGGTGAACGATTTCCAATTTGCTGCCTTTCTAATTCTCTATCTTCTTGAGTATAAACTCCTTCATGATTATACTGTTCATTTTGTTGCACCATTGGGGCCGTCATTGGCATTGGCAACGGTGCGGATGATTTAATCGGAGATGGCGGATAATTAGTTGCAAATTCACTTGGATTTTCATAATCTCTTCCATTTTGAATTGGGGAAACTCGAGATTGTGGATACTGTGGTTCCGATCTGTAATCGAAATGGGGCTCTGATCTTGGTTGTCTACGTGGCTCAGTTCTGTGTTCTGTAGGTACTTGAAAATTGAATTGATGTTGTTGATGTTGAGTTTCTTGCGGAGAAATTTTTTTTTCAGGTATCTCCCTATAACTGATGTTCTGAGAATCAGTACTTGTCATTTCGATTGGCCTCCTTCCGTTGTTTAGATTACTGGGCACTGAAACAATGTTATCACTAGACGAATTCTCTGCTCTACTATTTCCTAGTTTCAAGGATTGTACAGTACTTGATATTGCACTCTCATTATCAAGTTCGGAACGCATAGCAGATGGCTTATATTGATCAAACTTTGTAACATTTTTGAAAGTATCCTCGATTTCATTTTCAATTGTTTGTTCTTCATCATCAACCACCATCATTTCTTCAACCATACCGTTCAACTCATCGATAGTATTAGTGGCTGAATGAACATTGCTCCTCTTTGTTGAAATTGAAGACGCTGTTGTTGTTGCATCTTGTATTCTACTGACGGGTCTTGAAATCGATTCAAACGTCTGTGGTTCAGTTTCAAAATCAATTTCCGGTAAATCGACCTTAAAATCATCGGTTTCAATAGATGGTAATTCAAATTTTTTGGTATTTAAAATACTATAATCAGTTACAACTCGTTGGGGTGTATCGTTGTGACTTTTCACCTTAGGCGTCTTTTGTTCTTCAATAGATTCCCTAGTTTTAATGGATGATTCATTACTAATACTATTATTACTACTATTACTATTACTATTACTTTTCTTTCTCAGATTGTTTAGCGGATTCCACTTCGAAATTTTCTGCTCTAACGAGTGTTTACTCTGCTTCCCATTGTTGTTCTTGTACAATGCATCTTTACTTATAACTGTATGAAATTGCCCTGGTGTAGTAGTAGATGGCGATAGATCTGGAATTGATGCCTCTTTTTGGAATTTCTCATATGCTGGGGTTACATTTCTGGATTTTGGTAGACTTTGAGGTTGTGCTGGAGTATGTGGTGGTTCTTGTCGTCTAGGTTTTGGAGTTTCATATGCTAGTTTTGTTTCATCAACGTCATCATCGATAATTGGTGTTTTACCTTCATCGTTCGTCACTTGATCGTTTGCTTTTTTCTTATTTTTTAATTGACTCTGGCTGTTATAATTCAAAGTTATATCGCTCTCCTGGAAAACTACCCATTTTTTGAATCCATCAAACTCAAATTCTAAAATCAACGATCTACCAAATAGTTTCCTCTTTTCCGACGTTTCTTCGTATGATAAAGTGGATAACCAAGTCCATATAAAATAATCATCTATATCTACTCGTTTCACCTCTATGGATTCTTCTAAGTGGTTAATATTCTCTAGACAACGTCTCTGAGCCCAACCAGCCTGAAAAGTGGAATGTTTGGTTGACATTAATTTCATTAACCTTCTAGATTCCTGTGACATTTTCCTACTAATACCTTCTACATTATTTTTCTTTTTGAATAAAGATTTTAAAAGTGCATAATCCTCACGAGCTTGAAATGCATCATAATCCGAAAAATCTAATAAATCATTACATCTTTCCAATAATTGCCATGGTTTTCTTGAGAATTGATCTGTATTTAATGTTACAAGAGGTATTGTTAGAATAGTTTCTGATTTATATGCTGTGGATTCCTTTGGAGGATATTCATTATTGAAAAGTATACTTTTCAAAGATCTTGGTAATTTGGCAGAGTTTAAGTCCTTCGGTACAAAACTTTTCAAAAATGCTAAAAGTAAATGAAACATAGCATCTGAAGCTGGAATCCATTGATTTAATCCATCTTGGAAAGAATTATTTATTTTTTTGAACGAGTTACTATGCCTCTTGAAGTCAAAATCGTAATCATGATTATTATATTTATCCTTCTCATATGGTTTATTAAACGCCCAAATTCCGCACATCTTAGCTATTTTTCTTGCACTCATTTTGTTTGCTCTTGAATTGGATGCCAATGTAACTATTAGATCGAAGAAATCATAGACTATTGATGCCTGGTTTGCTGATTCCAAACATTGTGGCATGATCTCCAAAAATGATTTCTGAGGATATTTTTTATCCTTTTCTCTAAATTTGAACTCCAGATATGATTTCCATCCAATAATTTCTGAGTTCGGTAGTCTACACCAAATATATTTTAACCCTTGGAACAAAGTCCATACCTCTGTCTTGGCAATGATTTTATTTTGTAAACGTTCATTTACAGGTTGGCCATTTCCTAAAGGAAATAAACTATTCAGGAATTTCAATAATTTTTCATTAGTTTGTTCAGGACGAAATGGGATCATCAAATATTCAACTGCGATACCTTTTTCCTTCAGAGCTGATGTTATTAAATGTATCACACCTTTAATCTTCTCTCGATCAAACTTATGGAAAAACTCGAATTCGTCATCGTCATCATCATCATCATTATTCGTTTTACTGCTTCGTTTCTTTCTTGGTGTAGTCATTCGCCTGGGCGATGGAGTAGCGACTGAAGTTGGTGTCATATATTGTTTATGTTTTCGTATTGATGGTGACTTGCCTGTTGTTGTTATAGTTGGAGTTGTCGCTGGAGTTTCAGGTAACGGTTTTGATCTTCCATTCATAATACTTATAAAAACACAACTAATAAAGTAGTTATATTTTTTGTTAGAGATTTTTAGAATATAATATGACGAGGAAAGGATGTAATGATGTTAGAAGAGAATGTATAGATAGATCAAAGATTGACGACAGTTTTGATACCGAGTTTCTTCGAAAGCTAGAACAAAAATGCGTCAAGATTGCTGGCAATGTAATATAATTTAACGAAAACGGGAATGTTAAAGATTTTGTTTATTTTTCGTAACGATAATAAAAGATCTTGTCGGGTAACAACAGTAATTTCAATTTTAACAGAGTTTTATACTATGTAGTAAAGTAGAATAAGATATACATTATTTTTTTTTATTTTATATTATGTACAAGGTAAGGTTAATCAATATTGTGAAGAAAAGAATGGCGATTACTCAATGATTCTTGTAACTAAACCGGTACCAACAGTCTTACCACCTTCTCTGATGTTGAAACGTTGACCGACTTCAATTGGAGTTGGATGAATTAAATCACATTCCATTTCAACGTTATCACCTGGTAAGACTTGTTTAGAGTGATCTTCTACTTCAGCGGGGAATTTCATAACAACAGTAACATCTGCTGTTCTGATAAACATTTGTGGTCTATAATTTTCACCAAAACCGGAATGTCTACCACCTTCTTCCTTGGATAAAATATATAAAGATGCTAAAATTTTGGTATGAGCTTGAACGGTACCTGGTTTAGCTAAGATCATACCTCTTTTGATTTGATCTCTTCTAATACCTCTAACTAAGATACCAGCATTGTCACCGGCCATAGCTTCATCTAATTCTTTTCTGAACATTTCGATACCGGTAACGGTAGTCTTTAATGGAGTTTTGTTGTAACCAACGATTTCTAATTCTTCACCTTTCTTTAAATGACCTCTTTCAACACGACCAGTAACCACTGTACCTCTACCAGAAATGGAGAAGATATCTTCGACAGGCATTAAGAAAGGTTTAGCTAAATCTCTTGTTGGAGTTGGAATATATTCATCGACGGCATCTAATAATTTCAAGATAGCCTTTTCACCAATTTCTGGTTGACGATCTTCTAAAGCGCATAAGGCAGAACCCATAATAATTGGAGCATTGTCACCATCAAAACCATATTCGTTTAATAATTCTCTCATTTCCATTTCAACCAATTCTAACATTTCAGGATCATCAATTGTATCAACTTTATTAACGAAGACAACAATTTTTTGAACACCGACTTGTCTAGCCAACAATAAATGTTCTCTAGTTTGAGGCATTTGACCATCTGTAGCGGCGACGACAATGATAGCACCATCCATTTGAGCAGCACCTGTAATCATATTTTTGATATAATCGGCGTGACCAGGACAGTCGACATGAGAGTAATGTCTTTTATCGGTTTCGTATTCGACATGTGCTGTAGAGATTGTAATACCACGAGCTCTTTCTTCAGGAGCTTTATCAATGGAAGCATAATCTAAGAAATTAGCACCACCTTTTTTAGCTAAAGTTTTTGTAATAGCAGCAGTTAAAGTAGTCTTACCGTGATCGACATGACCGATGGTACCAATATTTACATGAGGTTTAGAACGGTCAAAAGCAGTAGCAGCATATTGACGACGTGCAAATAAAGATTGAGATAATAATAATTTTGATTGCAATGAAGTGACTATTGGTCTAGCCAAAGCTGGTTTTGCGACCAGATTGACTGACAATCTAGGCAACAATGCGGAAACAGACATAGTTTTTTTTATCGAGATTGATTTTATATTATCTTTTTACGTGTATACCTCTAAGTGTAAAATGAATAAAATAAAAATATATAATATAGTAATAATATCAACTAAAATTGTTTTCTTGAAACTTTTTGAAAGTGGCAACGTAACAACCCCTTCAGGAAGAAGAAAAACGGTAAGTCCGGGCACTTAACCCTAACTCCAGAATTTTCAAAATTGCAAAAGCCCTCATAACAAACCCTAAACCCTACATCCGGCCTTTCATACCAGATCTTTTTCGTTTAGTCTGTCGTTGCCATCATCACTGACTATGAGCATCGATATAACTGATACGAACAGTACAAATACTATACTGAGGATAAACCAAATTATAGTAAGTATGATAAAATTATCATCAAAATCAGTATATATTCTTTTTTTATCTGTCCTTATAGTGTAGTTATAAAAATTCAATAGCGAGCTTTTAAAGATCTCGAAAACAGTCTGTATGGTTTCTTTTATATCACACATTTATTTGGCATTTACGGATACCTCTTTCCAATAGTTTTTGTCATTTACGTTACTTCCCCCATCTTTATATAAACTCTTGCTCTATCTTATACTACTTTTACCCTTTTTGCCGCGATCAGCATCGGAGTTAGTCTCCTTTACTTCCAGAGCCCTAACTTTATCAAACTCGTTTTCTTTTAAATCATTTTCAAACCCTCGCGTTGCCCTCGCTGGAAACAAAGCCCGTTTAATATCCAATTAGAGCGGAGGAATTCACTTGATCGATTTCCATTTTAATTTCAACCCTTTGTAAAATAAATCACACTTGTATATTTATATAGATATACCTACAAATTCGAATACATTACTAGGTAAGGTAGCTGCTCTTATATCCCAATCTACATATTCCAACTTCCCATAATGTTCAGAATCGTTGCAAAGAGTTCTCCACAGACCTTTAAGGTCCTAGCTCAAAGATATATCTCTCAAACTGCAATGACACAAAATATGATACAAGATCTATATATAAAAGAATTGAAATCTACTAAATTCGATCTTGCTTCTCTTCAAGCCTCTGGTACCGTACAAGAAAATGTCGTTCATTGGACTAATCCAACAAAACCAAAATTACCAACTTTAGAAGCTGTTAATGCAGATGCATTAAATAACTATATCAATGAACCAGTTGAAACAACTTCTCAAAATGCTGCCGTGGAGACTTCGGAAGCTCCAGAAGAAGAAGATTGGCTAGTAATTGATGATGCAGAAGAACCTGCTGAACATTGAAAAAAAATATCATATATCTACTATATATTCTTTTATCTATCGAATAAAAAACTAAAAAATTATAAATTATTCATTAAGTTGGTGTTATACTTATACCCTAGTCGAATTCAGTTTGTCGTTTAGTGTATGGGTGCACGGTCTCATTAGTTATTTTTCCAGTATATAAAGAGAGGAACCGCATTATGATTTTTTTTACAAAATCCCAAATACTTCGTTTCTTAAGAAACCAGGTGCGCATTTGTATGTATTTTACAAATGTTAGCCTAATTTAATTGCCATGTGCCTCGCTCGATTATGACTTTTTAATGTTTTGATCTTGAGCTGGATAATATTTGAATTAATTGGCAAGATTAACCTTGACTTTTTTTTGAGTACGAGAGTATAGCTTTTTTTTTTTTAACAATACTATTAATCTTGTAATTAAAGAGTCATACAAATATTTTATATATAAAATGTATTTTGTTGTTGTTTTTTTATAATTATGAAAGCTCTTGTGCAAATTCGGTAACAAATTTAACTAATTTTTCAACACTCTGTATACTCACAGCATTATACAACGATGCTCTAAATCCACCAACGGAACGATGACCTTTCAAACCAGTTAATTTCAATTCACCAGCTTGTTTCAAAAATAATTCATCTAAACCATCTTTCTTTAAGGTGAAAACAACATTCATCTTTGATCTGCTGTTTTTCTCTACTGGTAAATTGTAAAAATTTGGAAATGAATCTAATGCATCATATAGTAATTTAGCCTTGATGGTATTTTCCTTTTCTTGTGCTTTTACACCACCCTTTTCAATTAAATGTTTGAAGACTAAATCCATTACATGTAATGTGAAAATTGGAATTGTATTATAAGCAGAATTATTTTTAACAACTGTTGGATATTCAAATGCAATTGGTGTTACAGGAATTGCTAATTCTCTTAAAATTTCATCATCAGCTTTACTAATATTTTCAAGAATGGATTTCTTCACAATATAAACAGTTAAACCAGCTAAACCAATATTTTTTTGAGCTCCTGCCATAATAACACCATATTTGGAAACATCGATTTCACGAGATAAAATATCACTAGATAAATCTGCAACAATTTCAATATCATCACGATCAACTAAACATTTAGGTAACTGTGGCCATTCAACACCGTGTACAGTTTCATTTTCACATAAATAAACAAAGGAATATTTTTTACCTTCAATTCTTTTACTCCATTGATCTTCTTCTGGAATTTCATCAAATTTCCCTTCTTTACCAAATTTTCTTGAATCAAAAATAATTTCGGCAGGTACCCTCAGTCTCTTTGCTTCCTCATATGATTTCAATGACCATGAACCAGTAACCAAATAACCAGCATTGGCTACTTGACCTGTCTTACCAACATATGCAGTCATCATATTAGTAGCTAAAGAAGAAAACCCAGTGGTACCACCACCTTGCATGAAAAATACCTCATGAGTTTCAGGGACATTAAGCAATTTACGTAAATTAGCTTTTGAATCTTCAATAATTTGTGTAGCATCTTTTGAACGATGAGAAATTTCACCAATACCAAGACCTAAATTGTTGAAATTGACTAAATCATGAGCAGATTGTTGTAATACTTTTGTTGGTAATTGTGCTGGACCTGCACCAAAATAATTGGGTTCTTCTCTATCAAGTGAATTTGACATGTTTTGTGTGTGTGTCTTACTTACTTTATTATTACTATATAATAGAAGGAACACAAGTTTACAAGATTATATTATACATATCTATCTTTATATAAAAGGGTTGTCCGTAAGGATGTAATGGTTTAAGTAAGTATCATTTTTGGGATCTCTCTGAATCATCGCACAACCCGCTTTACGTGACTGATATTGAAAAATTCACATCATGAAGAGAGCAAAAAAAAACATTGTTTGTTTGCTCAAAAATTCTTTGAAAGGAGTCAACAGGCATCATTGAATCTACAATATTAACAATCACGCATGACCATTAAATTTATCAAATTGCCGTATTGATTGAGTTTGACTGTACACACCCATACACACGTGCAACCCAGTCACCGCGAGCATTAATATTATCAAGTTTTTTATGCGTGGGTTCGTTTTTTGTGCAGAAAAAGTGAAATTAATTTTGAGAAATTCGCGATATGTGGAATATTGTAATGTTAGAAACTGTTAATGATATAGTTAAGAACGGGTTTATTGTTAAGTAGATTGTTGTATTTAACCAAGATAGACACCAAATAAAGCAAAAATGGTACGTTGACCCTTACAATTATTAGAAAATCAGTGGATAACCATATGACAAGTTAGTTTTTCATAGCGGTAAAGGATGCATACAGTTTTACCCAATGTTTTGATATCCATTAAAGTTATATTTATGATCCATTGAAATGTTCTTTATTATCTGTTCTTATATTTTACTAACAATTCTCGTTAATTTTTTATTCAGGCTAAAGTTCACGGTTCCCTAGCTCGTGCTGGTAAGGTTAAATCTCAAACCCCAAAAGTTGAAAAGACTGAAAAGCCAAAGAAACCAAAAGGTCGTGCTTACAAGAGATTATTGTACACCAGAAGATTCGTTAACGTTACTTTAGTTAACGGTAAGAGAAGAATGAACCCAGGTCCATCTTCTAAATAAATATGATATACTTTTAATACCTTCATATTTTAAAACTTTTAGAAAAATAATTTTTTTTTTCCCTCTGTTGATCTATTTATATATATGTATTGAATATAAATATTTAATTATATGAAAGAAAGAGAAAAAATTACCAATCATCATTATTATCATAATCATCGCCTCCGACTTTATTTTTTCTTTTATTTAAAGCAGCGGCTAAAGCATCAGCAAGTGAACCACCTGGACCTCCTGTTGGAGCTCCACCACTTGATGAAGATGGAGCGGCAGGTTCACCACGAGCTTCTTGTAATAGTACAGATGGTTTATCCAGTTGTGATTTATCTACTTTTTTCAATGCGCCAATACCGCCTGCACCTCTAATGGAAGCTAATAAGGCATCTCTTCCTGAATCACCAGTAGATTCAGTAAATCCATTGCTTGCAGGAGGTACGTTTGCTGCTTGTGGTTGAGTTAAAAATGTAGGAGGTGGAGGTGGAGGTGCTGCATTTGATGCTGGGGCGAAAGCAGGAGCAGGTGGAGGTGGTGGAGGTACTGTACTTGATGATGGGGCGAAAGCAGGAGCAGGTGGAGGTGGTGGTGGTATCGAACTTACTGCAGGAGCAAACGCTGGTGCTGGTGGAGCAGGAGGAGGCGGTGGTACCGCGCTTGATGCAGGAGTAAAAGCAGGCGCTGGAGGAGGAGGTTGCGCAACCGATCCAGTATTAAAAGTCGTCATTGGTGGAGTACCTGGAACTGCAGTAGGTAATGTCATCATTGGTCTTGCACCTCTTGGTGGAGGTGGAGGTACGGGCCCTCTTCTTGATGGAGGTTGTGGTACATTTCTTGTTACATTAATATTTGCATGTCTATGTGGAGGTGGTGGTGGAGCCGGACCACGTCGTGATGGAGGAGGTGGTGGAGGTCCTCCTGCTCCTAGTGTTCCACTTGGTTGTCTTGGCGGTAGTGGTACCGGTCTATTCTGTTGTGGTGGTAGTTGTGGAACTGGTCTATTCTGTTGTGGTGGTAATTGCGGTACAGGTCTATTTTGTTGACCTCCGAAAGGTTGAGAAGGAACTGGCATAGGGAAAGGATTATTGTTAGTCTGTGGTGGCATAGGGAAGGGATTATTGTTAGTTTGCGGTGGTATAGGGAAAGGATTCGCATTTGGTGCAGGTGGAGCAGCAGGAGTTGTTGGCTGTGTATTTAGGAATTGTGGTGGTAAGGGTGGCACTTGATGTACGACTCTTGGTTTAGTTTGTTCTTCTTCCATGGGCGCAGGTGAAACTGGATGCGATGATTGTCTTGAATCCTCTTCCTCTTCATATTCTTGTTCTTGTTCTTCTTCATATTGTTCCTCTTCTTCTTCTTCTTCCTCGTCTTCGTATGTCGATGTAGAAGGTGGAGGAGGAGGAGGAGCTTTATTTTTTGTGATTGGAATATTTTCAGCGGCTGAATAATTGTACCTTTGTCTTTGTTCACCCATTAGAGATTCACCTCTTGGTCCATGAACAATTTTATTTGCGTTGTCTTTATTAATTTTTTTGGATAAAGCAATTGCATTTTTATTAGTTAAGGTCTTTCTTGAGCCATATTTTTCACGTCTTTGAACTCTTTTCAAAAAATGTTGTGCTTCATTAATATCCACGAATAATAAACCAGCATAACAATCCTCAATTTCAAAAGTATGGAAAAAAGTACGATCTTGATAATACTGAAAATTGACATATAATTCTTGATCCCAGATGATACCGTTATGATCATAGATATCTACTAATTTTAAGAAAAATGTATTACCCACTAAATCATCAACCAGTATAATTGCACCAGATAAACCTGTATAGGTCCATTTATTTGAATCTGGATAAGCTATATACAGCCTTGCAATTGCTACATCTAGAATTTTGTTTGATGATTTCGGTAAAGCTCTTTTAATAATTTCTTTATCCTGATTATTCAATAACCCCATTATTAGTCACTTCACTTGTCTTTTCAACTGTTCATCCATTCCTTCAAATTTTCCTATATATGTTTATCAATCCACTTCTTAATTTTTCTTTTTGGGTTTTGATTTTCAAAAATTTTCCACCCGTAACCCCTTTTCAGTTTTGTAGTCATGTGATAGATAAAAAAAACACCTGCGAAGAGACCTAAACAAGGGTTTGCAATTCTCGCTTCTTGCTAACTCCGAAATACTCCAATATGCAGAAAAGTATATAAAACGTCAAAATTCAATTAAGAATAAAACGTGTACAGCCGCCGTTACCGACACAACCACAGTTGCTGCAATAATGACTCCACCTAGAATTTCTCACACTTTAGACGGTTCACTCTCGATCATCACCCTCAACGATCCCGCCCATCTCAATTCACTTACATTTCGTGATTTTCTTCACATCGCTACAATTCTGAATAGCACAAACGAAAACCCGGATATTCAATTTACCGTTTTACAATCAACAGGGGAATTTTTCTCTGCTGGCGGCAAATTCGAATCTGTTTTGGAACTAGAACCCTCTGAGGAAGAAACAGATTCTGAGAACTTAGAGACCCTTCATGGAATCATTGGAGCCATTGCAAGTCCTAATGTCTACGTGACAAACGCTTTTGCTATTCATTCTAAACCTATTGTATGCTCTCTCAATGGACCTGCTGTTGGTCTTAGTGCTTGTCTTGTTATGCTATGTGATCTCGTTTACTCCAGAGACGATTCTGTTTATTTGTTATTCCCATTTTCTAGTCTCGGATTTGTCGCTGAAGTTGGTAGTTCTGTTACTTTAAAAGATAAATTAGGTACAGCGCTTACTAACGAACATTTATTATTTAGTACTAAGATACCATTTTCCGAATTAATCGGACGAGTTATTGTTCGCAATTATAATGTGTCAAATACCGAGGAATTTAATAACCGGGTTTGTTCCGATTTGAAAACACGTTCTCGTCCGTTGCATCCCGCCAGTCTTACCTCTATGAAAAATTTGTTAAGTCATGAACCCCGTCAACGATTAATTGCTGCTCAAGCCCTAGAGACTAATTCAACACTACCATTCTGGGTTAAAGGTGAACCATTCCGCCGTTTCAAAGACCTTCAAAGTCGTCGCACAAGACATAAATTATAATCCGTAGCCCTAATTAAAATATTCTTAAATAATTATGTACGATCCCACGCAATAATCCGAATTGCCGGTTTTTTCGTTTTCCCGTTGTTTTTGCCTTTGGAGTCGGCCCTGCAAAAGAACGCACAGACCCGCGCCGTTGTGCGTTATTCTTTCTCTGTTTCCTGCGGCGAAAAAAACCGTTTTATTGTCAGATTTCGTCGCAAACAGTTCCATTCTCCACAATTTTTCTCGAGTTTAACTCTCGTCTTTTTTTAACTTTATATTCAAACAGAAAACTGAACTTTCTTTTTTTTTTCTATAAAAATTTTCTTTTTATTTTTCTATTTGGCAGTTTTTGTTAATGGGCAAAATATTAGCTAATACCATTGCAATAGAACACGTGAAAAACCGACGATATCTCAATGGGTCGTCCTAAGAAAGAAGTCAGTGAAGAAAAAATTGAAAGGTTTCAAAGGGAATTGGAACTTGCTGGTGACAGACCCGATGTGTTACTAAGGGACAAAAAAGGTAGATCAAGATCTTGTCTATTATGCAGAAGAAGAAAACAACGTTGTGATCATAAATTGCCTAGTTGTACTGCTTGTCTTAAAGCTGGTGTCAAATGTGTTCAACCAGTTAGATATATGAATGCTACTAATAATAATACCTCTAGTAGTAAAAAAGATAAAGACAACAAAGACAAAACGAAAGTTAAATCTCCGCTGACACCAACGCCCTTGACAACACCAATTCCTATTCAGTCACCTCTACCTGATAGTTCTGTAAATAAAAATGATTATACTAAATTATTAGAGAAAAAATTAAAATTTTTAGAAAATTTATTAAATTTAACCCCAAATTCTCCTGCTTTTAATAAAAAATTAAAAGAATATAAAAATTTTACTCATTTATTAAACGATGATTCAAATTTATTACCTCCACCACCTCAATCTCAAGCATCGCCACAAGATATCTTGGAAGAACAACAACTGAGCAGCAATATTCCGGCACTAGCCTCCGATTCAGTTGACTCAATTGATTTCTCAAAATGTATCTTTGCTAAATATAATTTAAAAGAATTCTTTGCTTATGATCCAGCATTTGAATTCGATGAATCGTTATCACGTTCTTTTTTAGATACTTTTTTCACAAGATTACAATTTAAATACCCGCTTTTAGATGAACAAGAAATTTATACCTTCCATGAAAATTATATTCATAACGCAATTTATTCGTATTCTGATACAGAATTTCATTTTGCTTGTGGTAGAATGTGGTTAGTTTACGCAATCTCTGCTTGTTTATTCATGACTACAGGTAAATATAAAGGTCAACCACCAGTACGATATTTCTCAACAGCGGTAAGACATATCACTCGTTGTAGTGAACATTTAAACTATGTACAAAGAATCGAATTGTTAACTTTACTAGTCCTCTATTTATTAAGAACTGACCGTGATACAATGATTTTATACGAGATTATTAGTGACGTTATGAAAATTTGTACAGAAAATTTATTTTTAAACCATTGGCATGAATCTGATCCATTCGCAAATAAAAAATTAAGATTATTTTGGTGCGTGTATCTTCTAGAGAGAATGATTTGTGTATCAGTGGGTAAACCATATAACATCAGCGAAAAAGAAATTAATTTACCTTACTTCAATGAGGATTCGTTTAATACAACTAAAAATCATAAAATTCATAAAGGTGTTCATTTCATTAATCAATCGTTGAAATTACGTCGAATTGAATCAAGTTTTGTCGAAACATTAAAAATTTTACCTCAGGGAACAAGACTAAGTAGTAACAATAGTAGCGTAGATCTACAAAAACAACTACCTCTAGTTAAAAAAATTTTTCATGATTTGGAAGTTTGGAGATCCGAATGTGTTCAAACATACGTTAAAAATTTTGAAAATGAAACATTGAAATTATATTATTATAGATCAGTTCGATTATTAATTCAACCGTACTTAGAGGTACTTGCACCCGAAGACAGGTTATTTCGTGAATGTCAAGCTGCCGCTGGACAAATTTGTCAATTATATAAAATTTTCCATCAACGTACAATAACGGGACATTCCACACCAGCGGTTCATACAGTTTTCGTGGCAGGTGTAACATTAATTTATTGTATGTGGTTAGCAAGAAATTTTGATGATCAAAGACGTAAAAAATTAGGTGATATTTCAAAACATACAAGACCATTAGTTACCGCTAGTCTTTTTTCCACAATGGATGATTTAAGAGCATGTTCTGTTTGTCTTTATGTAATGACAGAAAGATCGAACTTTGCCAGAATCTTTAGAGATACGTTTGATCAATTAATGAACGCTACCGTTGGTAATTTAATTGAAAGATGTGGACCAAATTCATCAGAATTAATTTATATGAAAAGAGTGCCAGCTAAAGAAACACAAGCAATTGTTAGTAAAACAGAGGCTACAAGTAGTAAAGATGGTATGCCACCTGCAATGGAGAGAACGTTTGGTAAGGGACAAGTTGCTGAACATGTTGGATTTGTTGAAAACTCACAAGTTGATTTGAATGAACAAAAAGAATTAAAGAGAAAACAAGGAATGTTAGAGAAAACAACAGTACCAAAAAGTTTATCACATTTATTAATTAGAGAAGAACAAGAGGAGGAGGAAGAGAAAGAAGACGAGGAAGAAGAAGAATATATTATTAAGAAACCAATTAATTCAATTGAATTTAATTGGAAAAATTTCGAACATCAAGCTTTTTTACAGCAACATTTTGCACAACAAAATTTACAAGCATATTTATCGTCATTAAACTACTGGGCTGGACCACTACCGATGGATAAAGACGGTAATATACCAATGGCAGATGTGGAGATAATGCATCAATTACAACAACAAATACCATATCAAGAGCCCTTGCCACCACCAGTACCCCCCATACCCGTCATAGCCACAGCAGTACAAACAAACCCTAATACAAGTACAGCTACAGTACCAGATAAGAAAAATGGTGGCATACTATTCAACAACGGTACCCATGATATGATCAATAATATCTCTACATGGACTACAAACAGCATCGATCAATCCGTAATTGAAACCGAAGAAACAGATCACACAACGACAGATGAAAAGAAGAGACAAGTCGATGATTTCTGGACAATCAACGATGATTACGGGTTTCTTACATAGATAATTGTATTGTATTGTATTAACAATTGAATATTCTTTTTTTAAATCTGAGATCGCGGGGTTTCCTAAAAGGGGATCGGCATACCCGGGGCGGGTTTCTTCGTTTGCTTGTTTTCTGCGGGATTTTCTGTGGAGGAAACATAATACAATAAAGATGAGCGGAGTGGGGGCTGTGAGGTGTGGGTGGGCTGCATTATCGTGGGGATTTGATTTTATCTGTTTGAATCATCTGAAATTTTCAACAAACTTTTTGCAACAGGGAGTTGAAACAAATATATAATTGTGAGAATATATATATACATTTATTTATTATTTCAAAAAAAATTTTCTTTGGTTTTTTTTGTATTAGAAATAAATAATACAACCTTTCCACCCCCCCCACCCCCCACTAGATAGATAATTACATATATACATATATATCGTGCAATGCTCATAGATCCTCTTCAGAATAAACAATGTCCTTCTTTTAGAAAAAGAACCTCTATTCTTAGAAATAATTCCATAAAATCAACTAAAAATGTTAGGTTTTCAACAAATTTAACTACAATTAAAAAATTCGATAGATTCGCTGAACCAATAACTATTTCAAATGAAAATTCTCCTAATTTATCACCCCTTCTTATTCCACTACATACAACTCAACCTTCCACCATTTCTTTGGATTCCATCGATAATGAATCGTGCTGGTTTAATAATTTAAGTATTCTACCAGATATTGAAGAAAATTTTAACGATATCAATCTTGATATAGATTACTTAAATTTAGATTATAATGAAGCTACAAATGAACAACAAAATTTAACCTTCAATAATTGGAAACTTTTAAATCCAATTTTTCAACAAACTCAGGACTTCTCACAAATTATTAAAATTCAATCGATTGTGCAATCAACCGAAAATAAAAATAAAATTTTTGGTACTTTGCTAGTTAAAAATTTAAATTTCGAAAAATTTATTGAAATTAAATTTACTTTTAATAACTGGGAAAATATTCATTACATTAATGCAACTTATGATAAATCAATTAACTCTCAATACGATCAATTTGAATTCGTCATCGATTTAAATAGATTCAAATTCTTCTTAAATTTTAAAAATATTATTGACAAATCACGAAAATTAATTAATATCGAACTTTGTTGTCGCTACGATGTAAATGGTGAAACTTACTATGATAATAATAACTATCAAAATTATAAATTTACCTTGAAGGATACTACATCGTCACCGCTACCTCCTTCACAACCACCACAAATAAATAAAAAAATTGTAACCCCCAAAAAATCACAGACTTCAAAACATCATTCAAGAACGTTTAGTGACAACACCGATTATTTCAACACATCTCCATTAAAACATCTCTATCATAATGATACTAACCAATATATTAAAAAACCAACAAGTATTAACGAAGTATTAGTACAGTCTCATTCCGACATAAGTCTAAATTCATATACTTCTTCAAGTTCAACTAATTCCTCTACAAATTCTTCTCTATATTCTTTTACAAATGAAAACAGTGATCGTTTATCCGTTACAAAATTTAACGACTGGGATATTTATAACAAATATTTTGGTGATATAGCAACTATAGACGATACTATTACAAAATCTTCACCACTTAATTTATATAATAATCATGAAACTCCAACAGTATCAACAATACAAGATAATGAAAATGAGGATGATTTACGAAGTATTAATACCGATACAACGATTAAAAATACTAATTTACAGTCTAGTAATTCACCATTTTGGTCACCAAATAGTAATAGTAATAACACTGACAATGATTATCAATCATTATTAAATTCATATTGTTTTCATTACCCAAGTGATCAAAATAGGAATACAAATATAGTAACGTAACATATTGCGTAAAATAAACCACATAGCATTGGGTGGACTCTCATCAACCCTCCCTCCCCATAAAATATTCAAAATAAAAAATTCCGAAATAGGGCCATCTGCTTTTTTTTTTTACTGGCTTCCCGGGTGTATAACAACTTGTTATCGATATAGACCGGTAGTATTCAAAGACAAAAAAAAAATTGGGTGTGCATGGTAAAAAGTTTGGATATCGTCAAAAAAAATAAGCATAGTGTTATTGCTGGATAATTTAACACACATATTTTTTCATTTCTTTGTATATTACATTTTTTAATTTTTTGTTTATATATTATATATTTTTAATTTTTTATATGACTTTTTCCGACACAAACAAAAAATTTCTAAACCTTATATATACTCGGATATTGCGACACATTACACTTCCAAATGACACAATTATCATGACTGCAATATGTCAAGATCTAAACCAAAACAATGGTTCAAAAATAATACCAAAAAGGTAACCTTTCAAAAAAGTAATCAACAACTTATTTTTGATCCTTCA
The DNA here is from genome assembly GCA_030571655.1 of Jamesozyma lodderae. Classification (NCBI taxonomy): domain Eukaryota; kingdom Fungi; phylum Ascomycota; class Saccharomycetes; order Saccharomycetales; family Saccharomycetaceae; genus Jamesozyma; species Jamesozyma lodderae. Next base: position 912 of record JAJLYF010000075.1, on the reverse strand, counting down.
GTATCCACAATAAACTCATCTAACCTAAAACTCCATCATCAACAGCAACAACAAAATTCCATACTTAAACCAAATTCAACAGAAATTAATTCTTTGATAGATGAAATTTTTAAAAATTTACAAATTCAATTACCATCACTTTCACTTTCAGTATTAGATAAATTAAATTTATTAAATGGAAAAATCAAAGAAAGAAATCTCTTACAAAACACAACTGATGCCTCTCCCAAAAATGAAAATGAATCATTATTAAGACTTTATCAAAAAAAGACTAAAAGATTAATCAAAGAAAAAAATGACCTCTTACAATTATATCAATTAGAGAAAAGAAGAAATTTATACGAGTCAAAACTAAATCAGTAAAGAAAAAAAATTAAAATGCGCAAGCCCGGAATCGAACCGGGGGCCCAACGATGGCAACGTTGGATTTTACCACTAAACCACTTGCGCTTTATTATTTGAAATTTGAGAAATTATACTAGAACCGCACCAAAACTAAAAACTGCTGAAATCTTTTCCAACCGATGGGACCATTTTAGTTCCCGGAAAAAAACAACAGAGTTTTTAAATAACATTGAAATAGACAGTAATTCTTTATGTACAATTATATAATTTAAAAAATTGATAAACTTTTCGCTGAAATTGTAAATAACATCCAAGGTAATATTGTGTAAGAAATATTACCTTTCGCTGGACATTACATAGTAATTTATATTGTTTTTATAAGCGTATTTTCTGTTTTGTACCAGACTACCTTGTCTCGTGAAGCAGTGGAAATTTTTCCAACAACGGAAAATAAGATCAAAAAGAATATAAATAACTATTTACACTTTTGCTGAAACTGTAAATAACATCCAAGGTACTATTGCATTACAGATTATTCTAAGAGATCAGGTTTGTTACGTATGTTTA
>JAJLYF010000074.1:0-45308 GCA_030571655.1 Jamesozyma lodderae | reverse complement strand
AGAATTATACGGTAACATCGTCATGTCCGGTGGTACTACTATGTTCCCAGGTATTGCCGAAAGAATGCAAAAGGAAATTACTGCTTTGGCTCCATCTTCAATGAAGGTCAAGATCATTGCTCCACCGGAAAGAAAATACTCTGTCTGGATTGGTGGTTCTATCTTAGCATCTTTGACTACTTTCCAACAAATGTGGATCTCAAAGCAAGAATACGACGAAAGTGGTCCATCTATTGTTCACCACAAATGTTTCTAAGCTGGTTTGTAAAATTCTTTGCTTTTTTTTTCATTCCTCTCCTAACGGCTACTTTAAATAATACGAATATAGAAAAAACATATATATTTTTGAACTTTTTCTAAGATAATCATATATAGATATGTATATGTTTTTTTATCAATAAAATAATTAAACACTCTATTTTATACGTCATGTTATGAGTTTATATATTATTAATTCCATCTTAAAAAGGCGCTGTATTGTATTCTTTGATTTATTTTTATATTAATGTTTGTCTATTTTATTTATATATACATGTTTGAATATTAAAATTTTTCAACTGTAACAACACGTTTCTTACTTCTTAATTCATTGAAAAATCCAATGTGATTGCTCTCTACTAAATCCCAACCTTTGACATTATTACGTGGTTTCATTAAGTAGTTTTTCATAAAATAACCATACTTTTCGATCATAGTCCTTAATATATTTTCGATATTATCATTAATGTCCTTTCCATTCAAATAATCGTCGAGTGAGTTCGTTACCTCGATATAAGTCTCTGAATTCAAATATAACGTTGGTTCCATGAATTTCGGATTTTGTCTTTTTTCCTTCAAGAACCATGATTCATCTTTATTTATCAATGACTCCTCGCTCAATCTTCTTAATAATCTATACTTGTGAATTAAATTATAACCATGAATCAATTTCTCGTTAGCGATCTTCAGACCAAAATCAATTGTTTTAGGATTCTTAAATAAAACAGAAACAGCCTCATTCCATGATTTATTATCAAGTACAAATTTTTTAGATTCCAATCTCTTAATTAAATCAGGCAATTCTTCAATTTTATTAGTTTGAACAAGATGTCGTATCTTATAAGTGAAAATACCAATAAATAATGAATCAAGTTTTTTGTTTCGCACTGTAGAAGATGGTAACTTTTCATATCTTTCCAATTGTCTCAAGATATTATTGAAAATTACGTCAAAATCTTCCCATTCACCAATTTCTGCAAACAAAACAACTAGTGACCTCATTAACACGAATCTGTTATTCACTGTTAAAATTTCTTTGTCATAAAAGAGTTTGTTATATCGATTTAACATCTCTAATGCCTTTCTCGGATTATAAAATTTTGCTACGGTTCTCATAGCCCATGCCATAATTGAAGGATGAAATTTACCACGACGAAGTAATGTACCACTAGCTGCATTTTCCATAATTCTATCAACTAATTGAATTGATTTAGTAAGGTCTTCTTTTTTAACCATTTGAACTTTGAAGGTGGCTTTAACCAAAAAATAAAGTACTCTGGAGTTTATTGGAATATTGTTATCTGTCATTAATTTGTACAATTTGAAGATACCATCATAATATGATATCCTACTGTATTCTGACATTATTACTTCAAAGTGAGCGGAAGTGGCTTTTACTGCGGATTCAGTTAACAATCTATTCAGTATATTTTCTGCACCCCGATAATCTTTTGAATTAGTTATCATATATTGGATTAAAATTTTATAGAAGTCTCCATTAGTTTTTAAATTCAATTTCATTACGTTTTCAAATAATTTGTCACATTCTTCAAATTTTCCAAGCTTCATAAGAGCAGTAATTTCTTTATTATACATGAAGAGTATTCTCGTATCTCGTTTGATATAATCTTTCTTTGAATATTTATTGAATAAGTCCATTGCATCTAAATACATCCCACTTTCTATATACACGTTCATTAAGGATGCAATGGATAATGGAGTAGGTTTTATTTTATAATGGTCATTCATAATATTGAATATTTCTTTTGCAATAAGATAATTGGTAAATCTTGCACACATTTGAATCAATATGGCAAAATGATGCTCTTTGATAGTTACCTTCTTTTCATCTGTCATTTTCTTCAATAATCTTAATGCACCATCCATATTATTCATACCACTGTATACTTTAAACATGATTGTGTAAGTTTGTTCGGTAGGTTCTATACTATATTTATCGAATAATTGAAATTGTTCAAAACAGCCGATGAAATCATTAGCTTTATAATGACATAGTAATAAAGATTGTAAAATAGCATAGGATGGTATCATTTTTCTTCTTAGGAACTGGGCGTAAAGCTTTTCAACTTCTTCTAATTTTCCTAAGGTGGCCATGGAATACATGACAATCTCGTAATGACGAATGTTTGGTAGCTTACCGACACCGAATAAGGCGTCAAATTGTTCTTTTAGACCACTCCAATTATATGTCTTTGAATGGGCCAATAAAAGGTAATCAAATTGTACTTGGTTGTCATGAGCATTTGGATATTTATCATAAATTAGTGGTATATCTTTATATTTACCGTTGTAATTATAACATCTCATTATTAAAGTTAAATCAGATGTAACTATAGGAAGATCGTTTTCAATCTTATAGTCCCATAAAGATTCAACCAATCTAAAATCAGCGGAATAGGCAGATAAGCATATTAACGTGGTTGCCATCTGTGAACATGCTGCGGGGCCTTGGATGGATTTTATTTTATCCAAGGTATGCATCCAATACTGAGTTGGATTTTCTTTTTCCTTATTAATTTTATTCATATGTACAAGTAAAGGTCCAAGAATCTTTCTATCTTTCATAAAATTAGTATATTCACAAGTACCATCAACTAGAAAAACCCATTTTGCCCATTTCAGTAGTGGTTCCCACTCTTCAATTAGTCCATTCTTCTCTCGACTCAATTGGGTCAATTTGATAAATAACGAATTAATTAAATTGAACACCGTCGACTTCTTTTTTAGTGATATCTGTGCAATTATATTCTTCATGAACATATCTAGGTTTATCGATTGGTTCGTAATGAGCAATGAATGTAAAAAAATAATCAATTCCATGGTAGTGACATCGCTCCTCAAAAATCCAATCGAATTCTGTTCTTTATATTCACTGAAAAGAAATCGCTTACCAAATTTTACCACACTTGAATGAGCCTGTCTATCACTTAAGTAATGCAATAAGAATTTTCTTTCCATTAGTTTAGGAGTGGGACATAGAGGATGCAAAAAATATCTGCCCAAAACAGCAGAATCAGTTTGTTCTAGTGGTTTCTTTGACGTATCCTTTAGCAGCAGTCGTACCTTCCCTGGTAACGGGAGAAAGGTTTCCTTGCTGTAACGTTTTAATATCGGCACTGCATGTCTGTGCATAGCCTATTGAGTTTGAACAAAATAAATGGAAAGCTCGTCGGGACGGTTACTGATGCTGTAATCAACAGCTATAGTAAATGGGTATATTAAATTGAAGACAGAGATTTCCTTTGAGCAATTAGTTCAAATATGACTAAATACAATGAGATCCTCGATTACCATAATAGCATAATTTTCTCAGATTGTCAATAAAGAGACACAATTCGTTACTTATGGGCGCACCCGGCCGTTCCGGATCTTGTCTGAAAAATTTTGGAAATAATTATAATAATAAGAAGCTCATCGCAAACATGCAGTGTAGAATAATGTACTCTAAGAGACAGTTGTAGTGTATCTGCACGAGGATTTTTGAAGTAGCATAGTAAGCGATGGCAACGGGAAAACAACAACATAATAGGAAGAAGTTCACAAGAGAATATAAGGTCAGGGAGATCCAAAAGAGTATTACTAAAAAAACCAGACTAAGGAAGGGTTACTTAAAGGCTCTTAAGGAGGAAGGTTATGAGGTTCCAGAGCATAAACCAGAGTCAAGAACGAAGGTTAATGTTAGGCAGCTCAAACAGCAGCGTGCTCTTGAAGGTAAGAAGAAACTGGATGAAAAGAAAGAGATGAAGAGGGAAAGAAAGAAATCGCAGAGGGAAGAAGCTGAAGAACGGAGAAAGGCTCAATTTGAAAGGATTAGATTGTCGAAAGAGAAACATGTCCAACGTGAAAGAAGATCAGAAAGGCTGACGCAAAAGACTAGATCAGGTCAACCTTTAATGGGACCTAAGATCGAAGATCTCCTGGATAAAATCAAAAACGATGATACATACACCAGATAAAGTAAATCAATATAAACGTATTTAAAAATTCATATCACTTAAGCATTTACTATAAACATATTTGTTTTGTTGGAGTTTTATATTCTATTTACAAGGTTCTACATATTTATAGGGTCTTTAAAAGACATTATTATACATATATAAATCAAAATATTGTCTTTGTGCTTATTTCTTCTCCTGGCTCTTTGCATATTGCGCAATTAATTCTTTTTGAACATTTGGAAGTGTTGGAGCATAATGACTGAACTCTAAGGAAAATTCACCTTTACCTTGAGTTGAAGCTCTTAACGAAGTAACGAAACCAAACATGGAGCTTAAAGGACATTCAGCCTTTAAAGTAAACTCATTATGATTGTTTTCGGTATCTTGAATAACTGCTTGCAGTTTATTTAACAAACTAATAACATTACCTTGGAACTCGTTTGGAGATGTAACAGAAACATTCATTATAGGTTCCATAATAACTGGTTTAGACTTCAAGAAAGCTGCACGGAAGGCAGCCATAGTTGCAGTCTTGAAAGCTAATTCATTAGAATCGACAGAATGAATAGCACCATCATTAATTAACATCTTGACATTTAAAACTTTATGACCGATTAAAGGACCCTTTTCACAGGCCTCTTCAAAACCTTTACCACAAGCAGCCAAAAACTTTTCTGGAATAGCACCACCAACGATGGCGGTTTCAAAAACGTTTGTTTTAGGATCCCCTTCAAGTGGAGATAAAGTACCCATAACTCTACCAAATTGACCTGCACCACCAGATTGCTTCTTATGCGTATAATCAAAATCTGATGGAATTTGAATTGATTCTCTGTAAGATACTTGTGGTTTACCAGTAACACATTCGACGTTATATTCACGTTTCATTCTTTCCACATAAATTTCTAAATGTAATTCACCCATACCTGAGATAATAGTTTCCTTCGATTCAGCATCAAATTTAACTTTGAATGTCGGATCCTCCTTTTGGAAACGATTTAATGCTTTAGAGAAATTTGACGAATCTTTACTCTTTGGATGAATAGATAATGAAACAACAGCATCCGGTACAAACATGGATGACATAGAATATTGAACAGTACCATCGGTAAACGTATTACCAGATGCACAATCGATACCGAATGTAGCACAAATTTCACCTGATCCAACCTCGTTGACATCTTCCATATCATTTGAATGCATTCTCACTAATCTTGAAACTTTAACTTTCTTACCAGTTTGGACGTTAGTAATAAAAGAACCTTTTCTTAAACGGCCTTGATAGACACGAATATATGTTAGTTGACCGTATTTACCTTCTTCCAATTTGAAAGCTAAACCAACAAATGGTTGGTGAACTGATGGAACCAAATCGACTTTCTTTTCATCATGAGCAACATCTAATGCTGTATTTAGAATTTCAGAAGGATTTGGTAAATAATCCACAATAGCGTCAAGAACAGGTTGAATACCAGTATTAGCCAACGCAGAACCCATTAATACAGGAGAAAATTTTCTAGCAATAGTAGCTCTACGGATAGCTCCCTTGATTTCAGCAATAGTTGGTTCTTTTTCTTCGAGAAAGACTTCAGCCATTTGATCATCAACATCAGCTAATGTTTCAATCAGTATTTGCCTTCTTTCATTGACTAAGTTGACTAAATCATCTGGAACAGGACATTTTTCGAGAATTTCACCATTGTCACCTTTATTATAAATGGCAACTCTTTCAATTAAATCAACGACACCTTTCAAATTATTTTCACTACCAATCGGTACTTGAACAGCAGCAGCAGGAATTTTTAACTTGGAATTCAATTGATCTATAGCACGGAATGGATCAGAACCCATACGGTCCATTTTATTGATGAAAGTAACCCTTGGAACATTGTATCTACGCATTTGGTTATCAACAGTAACAGTCTGTGATTGGACACCGGAAACAGCGCAAACAACAAGAACAGCACCATCCAAAACTCTTAAGGCACGTTCGACCTCGATAGTGAAATCTATATGACCTGGTGTATCAATAAGGTTAAATTGATAGTTTGTATTATCTTTATCCCATGAACAATAAGTTGCTGCAGATTGGATCGTAATACCTTTTTCTCTTTCTAAGTCCATTGAATCCATCTTAGCACCTACATTATCACGCCCTCTGACCTCATGAATAGCCTTAATTCTACCTGTATAGTATAAAACACGTTCTGTGAAAGTTGTCTTACCTGAATCAATATGGGCAGATATACCAATGTTTCTTAGTTTCTGAGCAGCCGCAATATCTTCTGGGGTAAGTTTCTTGGTAATTTCATCAATTATCACCTTCTCCTCTTCATATTCCATATTATATTTCATCGATGTTTGAAAGAATCTCCTGGGTTGCAAGGGACTGCGATATGAGGCCATTAACCTCTTGGAAGTTGGGATAGTAAACTTTCCAATTCGTGTCACCCCTCCCAGGCGCATAAGACTAGTATTTCTAGGTAAAAGTATCATTGTATGCTGATATACACTGTAATATTAACTTGGTATGTACAGCTACAGCTCAAATAAGAGTTATTGTGCGTCTGAATTAGTACCTTTCGTTAGCCCCAGATTAAAAGTTCAGGTGTTTTAAAGATGATTGCTCCGTTCGGTGTTTTTTATTGTCAATTCGTTCGATATTTCCATGCCGGCAAAAGATGTAATTCTTCCAATGAATGATAAATTAGTGCATAAAGAAATCAACGCTATTATGAAAGTGTTTGGAACGTATGTATAGTCTATAAAATGTGTGTTATCTAGGTCCCATGATCACCGTCTTGACAATGTTATTGCTTCTGTCCGCATTGTATTTGTAGGCTTCTATGGCATCTTCAAATTCAAATCTTTTGGTAATCAACGGTTTCACATCGACTTTACCATAGCTAATTAAATCAACTGCATCCTTATAATCCCCTTGACTGTATCTGAAAGATCCCTTGACTGCTATCTCTTTGATCGAAACTAAACTCATTGGGATGTTAACATTATCTTCACCCATACCAATCTCGATGAAGCAACCACCACTTTTGACAATTTTCATACCTACTCTGATGCAAGGTTCACTTCCTGTACATTCGAGAATGATATCGGGGTTTTCATTATCTAACAGTTCTAAAATTTTCCCCTGAACTGCGTCTTCATCATCAGGTATATGAGTAGTATTTAATATATCAGTGGCACCAAAATGATCTTTAGCTCTTTTTAACTTATCGTCAGTTCTTGCGATGCATAAAATACGTGTTGCACCAAAAGCTTTAGCAACAGAACAAGTCAAAAGTCCTATTGGGCCAGCACCAAACACGACCACTTTACTTCCAAATCTTGTACCTGCCAACTTATTTGCATGGACACCTACAGCTAGTGGCTCTACAATAGCTCCCTCTTCAAAGGTCACATTCCCAGGTAACTTATAAACAAAATCTTCTGGAACTAAGTAATATTTTACCAAAGTTCCATCAACCGGTGGAGCTGCAGCAAAACTCATGTGCGGGCAAAGGTTATATTTACCAGATTTCGTTTCCTCACTATATCTACTTGGAATGCCAGGCTCAATGGCTACATTGTCCCCAACTTTAACAGAGGTTACATCTTTTCCTATTTCCACTACTACACCACTGGATTCATGACCTAAGACCATTGGGGATTTCACAATAAAGGGACCTATTGATCCATGTTTGTAAAAATGAATGTCTGAACCACAGATACCAGTAGCTTTGACTTGAATCTTAACGTCATGGCTCTCTGTGATTACAGGTATTGGTCTGTTTTCCATAGCAATATCATCTTTCTTGACTAAAACGACAGCTTTTTGAGTGTCTGTCATAGTCATTTTGAAGTTTTCTTCTATTTCTTTTTTATATACTCTTGCATCTTCATCAAATTAATCTTATTTCTCGAATTCCATTTCATACTTCTGGTTGCCGACTCACCCAATTTCGTCCGATGACGATATCCAAAGAGTATATAAATATTATTAGAATTAAAACATATATAAAACGTATACGTCGTGATACTATTACATATATTCTATATATTATTATTAGTATTTATAAACGATGTCAAGCAGATATGGTGGTGGTCGTAGTTGTTATATTCTTATTATTTTCATCATTAGGCGGACTATCACTGTCAACTTTTAAAATCTCATGAATTTCCATTAGAACTGCCTCTATATCCCTCGAGTCACAAGAAATACCTTCTACTAGCCTGATAGCATAAGGGAATTTTTTCTTTTGGTCATTTGCGTTGGCCGGTGAAGCAGATTCCATTTCCGATAAATTCAGACCTGGATTTGAGTTCAGGTATTTGGGTTTAGTGTCTAACATGAAAATCTGATTACGAACTTGATGTATCATTGGGTATGCTTGTGATTTAGTCGTTATGTGCTCATCATTTGAGAAATGAATATAAAACTGGATCTTTTCATCGCCATTATGAGACACGTTTTTCAGCTCTACTATCAACGTAATCTTAGTGCCTGCTTGAGGATTGTAATAGACCAATTGATATTCACCCAAATTGTGTAAACCAAAAGTGACCGATGTATTGGCCTTTCCGACAACTTCCTTTCTTTCTATTAAAATTTGTTGTAATGCTGTAAATAATGAGGATGTGAATTGTAAGTAATTGAAAATAAAATGATAATCATAGTTTCCACTATTGATAAATGGCTGAATAATATGTTGTGGATTTGATTTAGATAATTTGACCGTCAGGTTTTTGACCATTTGTTCACTAGTAATGATATTAATGGTACAATCTTGCTTATCTGCATTCACTAGACTTGTTGTATTATTTCTTAGGTAATTGAAGGAAATTTCGTTTGGCTTTAATGCAACAATCTTGAAGAATTCAGAGTCAAAGTTCTTATGTAATCTTTCTACAACGTCTGTAACAACAACTAATTGCATTAGTTTCTGGCGGAATGTAGTTAAATATTGAACAATTTGACTTAAACTTTTAAAATTCTCAGCCAAATAAAAAGCCAATGAATCACCATGAACAAAATGGATTAGTAATTCGTCACATTGAACCTGTTTAATCATTGTATCTCTTTTAAACTTGGCATATAACCTTATTTCAGAATTAGTATAGTCAATTCTCATAAACATAGAACTATCGAGGATACCATTGAGTGCTTTGGATCCCTCTAGAAACGATTCTAATTCCAGCGTTATAATTGAAGTGTACTCTTCATCGTTGGTATCCTTTGCAGGATCAGAAGATTTCAAAGCCATTCGCGTGGATGTAGTAATAACGGCGTCATCTGTCGTCTTTGTATCAGGTTTTAAGTCAACCTTTTCGTTCACAACATATTTAGGTAAAAGATTCGAGATCATATCTAAGGAGCAGATCTTGTTACGAATCTTTAATTGATTCAAAGAGTCGATTAACATGTGGTTAACAATTCTATGCAAAATTGATTTTTGTAAAGACATAATCTTTTGATATGTCATAGTTTCTAGTTTTGATGATGTGATACTTGACATATCTAAATATTTCAATTCCCATTTACCTTTGATTGAGACAATTTTACCTATACGTTTCTCAATAATACATGATGAGTTTGATGAGATTATTGTTAAAATCAAGTACCAATTCACAGGCCACTTAGATAAACATATGAACAAATCTTTCTGTAACAAATCTGAAGATGAAGGTAAGCGTAATTGAGTTGGTATCAGTTTGTTTAATTTAACAGCTTTGGAACAAACCCAGCCCGTTTTTTCAAACATATTTCTCAGGACGTGAGTAATTTTATCTAACTTCAACCTTTGGAGTATTTTTATTAAATCTTCTACCTTTTCTGTACGATTAATTTGTTGTGTATATTCCAACAATAATGGAGTAGGATTCTTGAAATAAAAGACACCTGTAATTAAATCAATTTTCAATTGTATTGGTGCAGTTGAAAGACAGGTCGTTGGTAATTGGAAAAGTAAGACATCTGAGTTTTCTTCATCTTCTTGAAATATTCCAGTCGATAATAATTCAGATCTTACTACGTTTGCATGATTAAACATTATTTCATCCAGAATCGTCTCTACATTACCAAGTATGTGATTATAGATTAATGGCATTCCTTTGAATTTTTCACGGACTAAGTTCAAACGATCGTCATTATTGCTTTCACTAATTGGAGAAGTGGAGGTAATAGAACCATTTTGTTTGGAGTTATTACTGTTTCTCGAGTTGTTACTTTTGTTGCCAGTGTTAGTTTTAGTATTGCTGCTAAACAAATTGTTATCCCATCTCAGTATAAGATTTTCAGTATCTTTATCAACACCAATGGTAAATTTTCCTTTATTACCCATTTTACCATTAATCCAATATCTTCCGGAAATGATACTTTTCTTAGCGTCATAAACGTGAATTAAATCGCCATTAGAAAATTTTCCTGTATTTTCCAAGGTCAATAATTCGATATGAACCATGTATAATTTCAATGTTAGGACGTATTTGTGTAAGAACTGATATAATAACCACAACGGTTTCTTTTCTTTGTTCTTGTATAATATCTCATTGATTAATCTTTCTAATTTTAATTTATTCAATGGTAAATTACGATCAGGTAAAAATAATAAATTCAAATCAACGAAAAAAAATGGGGATTGACGATCTATTGTAGATAACTGAATTTCAAATTCATTGGGAACAGTTATATAAATTCTACCATTTTTCACATAATAGTTATTAAATTGGGAAGGTATGTCCATGAGTGCCATCTTAATAGACACAATGAGATTCAAATCTTTCAATCGTTTGAGTATGAGAATCGGTGGTATCTCTAAACTTGTAATATCATTAACGGTATTTGTACCACTTTTGGTAAGATTGAAATAATGTGATGGTAAATTTGGTCTACCAAGACTTAATACTTCCAAAGCAGTAACTAGATCTGCATTTGGTAATTTTGCATTTGTCATTGAATTCAAGGAACCCTTTAGTGCCCATATACAATTATTTACAGACATGTTTGTTGTTCTGAACCAGTTTAAAAGGTCAATAAGGATATTAAAATTATTTTTAGTTATTGTCTTTGCCCATTTGATAAGGACGTATAGTTTTAAGAATTGATTCCTTAAATAGATGACTAATTGTAAGAATTTATTTTTTTTGAAAGATGGTGAGTTTATATTAGTTTCCCCACCATTGATATTATTATTGTTATTATCACTATGAAGATTAGTCTTCATATATTGAGAAATTTCCTTTACCGTATAGATGGTTAGGTTTCTTATAATCATGGATAGCGGTGTTTGGTTAATTTGTACATGGGGTATTGGAGGAGCAGGAGAAGTCGTAGTAGAAGCATCATCTCCAGGACTGATATGCTTGGTGGAGATCGTTGATTTATTCAACTGGTGATCCAATGCAGTGGCGACAGGGCTATTAAGTTGGTTATTTACCTGTCCATCCTTGTGTATATCCTTGTCAAAAGGTTGAATATTATTCTCTGGTATACTGTTTCCATTCAGCATCTTTGTAGAATCTAATTCTGTGGCCATTATATCCGTAAAAAGCAAGTATGAAACAAAAAAAAAATAAATGAAATTGTAGGATCTCTTGTCCTAAAGCTAATCACTAGACTATGAAATCGGTGGTATGACCAGTTTGAAAAGTCTTTTGTATTGATGGAATGGGTGCCGAGGTATAATTAGTTAAATCACTGTATGGGATCCAATACGGCAGAGTTTGTAGAAAGAAAGCAGTAATGGTACGGACAAACGATAACAGGGAATACAATATACGCAGACAACTCAGCAAACGGGTTGTTCGTGGGCTATTCTTTTCTGATCACTTTTACTGTTCAACAATATCACTTGATAAATTGCCATTTACTTACTCTTTAGATCTTAAAAGAGAGAACAGCAATTTTTTCGGACTACGCAGGGTAACGCAGACTTTACAGTATAAAATATATCGAGAATTGAATTGAATGAGTTTGTGAAGAGTGGTAAGAAGAGTGATACATGGAAGATTTGTGTAGCAGTATAATGGTAAACGTATTGTAGTAGTAGTTTGTATATATATGTATATATCAGTAGCTTGAATTAGACAGGACGGTTGGAAGAAATCACTCTTTACGCCTCCCCTAAAGACGGAATATTGAAACAATAAATTAATGGAATTAACATTAAACGAGACAGATAATTTGTAAAACCTATTGCGTTCGTCGACATATAAATATAATATAGAATCTCGATAGATCAGATTATGCTTACGATCTAAATAAAAAAAGAAAGAGAGTAAGAGAGAACGGTTCACCTATAGCAATGACTTTCTTTCATACCAGTCGTGATGATAACAAGCTTATAAACGATGAAGATTACGAACACATTTCTACAGACAGCAGTACCAAAGATATTCTGATTTGCAATTTCCATGATGATAAACATATACGCCGAATATCACCTTCGTCGTCTCAGACGTTTCATTTAAAGTCTACCCCTGCTGACCCTCAGGTATCTGATGTAATACCGATTTCCAAAAATAGTGAGGAGTCAAAAAATAAATTAGCAGCTTTAGCTTCTGTAAACGATATTATTGCTTCAACTGGTACAGTATCTGTGAGTAGTACGACGAATTCAAACTCATTTTTAACTAATATGATCTCAACATTATCTTTTCATCAGCATACAATACATAATGAAGTTGAGACAAGGTCTACAAATAATTTCCAGCCTATTAATTTGGCCCCAGAAGAGGATGATAAATCATTTCATAACCTCTTCAAACTCATATCTCAAAAGGACAAGCTTGTTGCATCATTTCCTTGTAACTTGAATCGAGATTTCCCATATCAAGGTAAATTATACGTTTCCCAAAATCATCTTTGTTTCAATTCTCATTTACTTAATTGGTTAGCGCAAATACAAATACCTTTTAATGATATATTAAGTGTCGAACTGCTTCCCAATGATAATACCATCAATCCAAAAGAAATAGTCATTCAAACGAATTTAGGAAGGACGACGTTCAATGGATTTGATGATACTATTGACACCACTTTCAAATTACTAAAAAGATTAGTGGATGACTCCAAAACAAGTATTGTACCGACGTCAAAGGGTTCGGATATAATTAATTACTCAATTGGGTTGGATCCATTAAATGATATAACTGTTGCAAATCCTGTAACGACTACTACCTCAGTGACAAATAGATCAACGATAAAAATGATTCGAAATTTTGAAAAAGGTAACTATCAAAACGATGAGATAATAGAGGATGCAATACATTCAATTGATGTTGATGAGCCAGGAATCGCGACAAGGCAAGAAAAGATAGAGATTTATAAACTTAAAAAAACTTCAACTTTTACTTATAGTGGTCCATATCGAAGTTCGATTACAACATCTCCAACGCCCATTGAAAATCGCCATGAGAATGAGTATATTTTGACCGAACTTAACTTGAATTGTCCACCACCGTTATTGTTTGAAATAATATTTAGTGCACCATTTTTGAAGACCTTTTTAACATCTCTGTCGTCTTCAAACTTTACACCAATTGAGAAATTTGTTGATGGTACAAGAACATATTCATATGACAAGGAATTACATTTTCCTGTTGGACCTAAATCTACTCTTTGTAACGTTACTGAAAGCGTTGAACACAACGATCCAAGAGATTACATTGAGTTAATTAACACCACATCCACGCCTAATGTTCCTAGTGGTGGTAGTTTTGTAACAAAGACTAGATATATCATTTGTTGGTCTGATAGTAAGAACGGTAGTGTTCTTAGGGTATCTTTTTGGGTTGAATGGAGTGGTAGTTCATGGATAAAAAATATGGTTGAAAATAGCTGTAAGAGTGGATTGGTATCATCGACTGTTGATTTTGTTCGACTAGTAAAGGAGTATGTTGAGGATAATGTAGAGAGTGAATATATAGAGGAAGAGGTAAGTATTGAGGGAGAAGAAGAAATTGATGAGAATGAAGACACCGGCAATAACGAACAAGTAGAGAAAAGCGTTTTGATTGAATCCAAACCTGTAGAATCCGTTAACAAGGAACCAAAAAGCACATCAATTATAATTATTACATTATTGGTAATAAACATGCTTTTACTAGTCATAATAGTGCTCGTGCTTTTACAGTTAAACAATAATTTGAATTTGCTATTAGAACAAAATGATATTCGAAGACTTTTAAAGAGTGAAGGGTTACTTGAGACATTAGTGAAACCTAGTTTACTAATGAATAAATAAAAGTGTGTTTTTGCTTAGATAATAAAATATATAATTTAGTCAATGATTTTTTTTTCTCTCTTCTAACACCGTCATAGGAAAATATTGTATAAAAATAAGGGAAACTTCTTCAAACAGTGGCAAAAACATACTCGAGATTTCAGAAGAAAGTTCAAGAATGAAATTCAAGGTAAGTGTACCAAACGTTGACGACAAAATAGTTACTATTAATGACCCAGAGGGTGGAACTTTTCAAGATTTGCTAAATGAGGTGAATGATAAATTTGGAATTGATATTGGTAATATTCAAGCAATACGGTTTGGGTATCCACCAGAAAAGGTTTCGTATGATGAAAGTAATAGAGATAAGAAATTAGAAGATATTGGGTTGAATTCAGGTGAAAAAATTTCTATATTGTTGCATGAATCCAATGTGACGACGAAAAAAGAGACTATTAAAGAGGTAAAAGATAACCAAGTTCGAATCTATTTAAATGATGGCACGGATATGATATTGGAACAACATGAGGTACCCGATGATAATTCGTGTCTTTTCCATGCTATTTCATATTGTGTGTATAAGGATATTTCCCTTTCACCACAATTGAGAGGTATGGTTGCAGAAGAGATATTGAATAATACAGAGAAATATAATCAGGCCGTTTTAGATGAACCGCCAGTTGAATATGCAACATGGATTAGAAGAAAGGATTCATGGGGTGGTGGTATTGAAATTGCAATTTTATCTGAATTATTGAATGTTGGAATCTATGTATTGGATATGGATGCGATAAAATATGAAAAATTTAATGAAGATAAATATAAAGATTTCATAATAATATTATTTAATGGTGTTCATTATGATGCTATTGAATTAAGTGGAAATATTACAGTATTTAATATTGAAGATAAAGAAATTAGTGAAGCGGTACTAAATAATGCATTAGAGATTGCCAAAAAATTAAAGAGTAGTGGACATTCATTTAATACACATAAAGCACGTATAATATGTAACATCTGCAAAGAGATGTTTACTGGTGAACGTGATATAGCAAGGCATGCGGAGTCCACTGGACATACAGATTTTGGTCAAAGTAAGTAACTATTATTCTTAATTAATGTACACAATTTTAATTTATATATATATATATATATACATAAATTAACCCATAAAATTTTGATTTTCTGGTTTTTGTTTCTGTTCCTCTTGTTCATGTTCTTCTTTAGGACCGTTATTGTCAGCCCATGGTAAAGTTGGTTCAGTTGATTTAACGTCAATTAAAGATTGATCTAAATGATCCTTCAATATGGATTCATTTTGTAATTTTTCAGGTCCAACTGAATCAGTTATCTCTTGAACCCTATTCAAGAATTTATTCAAATTATAACCTGCTGCGGCATCAGCGACTTCTTGAGTATACGGTACTGCTTTCAATTCTTTAACACGTCTTTTATGTACTTTAGTCTTTAAATGGGTCTTTAAAGCAATTGCAGTTTCAAAATATTTGGCACAATGAATACAATAATGTTGACCTAATCCAGGTTTCGTTTCATCTAAAGGTTGATTTAGTAATTCTTGTATACGGTCTTTCGAGGCCAGCTCGTTGTAAATCAAATCGAGATCCTTGGTTCTACGTTTAGTCTTGTAACGTTTGACAGAGTATCTACCCATTTTCAACTATCTATTTTTTTTATATTTTTCTTTGTACTCTATCACTATATCACTAATCATCAATTTCTTCTATATATTATTATACTTTATAACTCATCGCTGAAAAATTTTCCAATGAGAGAAAACAGAAACATTCAAGTTGACTGCCACAAGAATCCACACACCACCAGAATATTCAAATTTGTCTGGGTTTTTAATTTTGAAAAATGGAATTTCCATTATATTTCCCGATTTGGAAAGATGCGGTTTTTTGCTGACAAATTTTGGAATTTTGATTTAATTTTTTATTTTGTTTTATATAAAGAAGAGAGAAATTGAATAACTCGGTGGGTGTTATTTTATTTTGTATTTTGTAAATTTTGGGGAAAGGGGTTATTATATCATACTAAAACAACTAACTAACTATTCAAAATGGCTAGAAGACCTGCTAGATGTTACAGATACCAAAAGAACAAGCCTTATCCAAAGTCTAGATACAACAGAGCTGTTCCAGACTCTAAGATCAGAATCTACGATTTAGGTAAGAAGAAGGCTACCGTCGATGAATTCCCATTATGTGTTCATTTAGTCTCTAACGAATTAGAACAATTATCTTCTGAAGCTTTAGAAGCTGCTCGTATTTGTGCTAACAAATATATCACCACTATCTCTGGTAGAGATTCTTTCCACTTAAGAGTCAGAGTTCATCCATTCCACGTCTTAAGAATTAACAAGATGTTGTCATGTGCCGGTGCCGATAGACTTCAACAAGGTATGAGAGGTGCCTGGGGTAAGCCTCATGGTTTAGCCGCTAGAGTTGCCATTGGTCAAATTTTATTCTCTGTTAGAACTAAGGATAACAACAAGGATGTTGTCATTGAAGGTTTAAGAAGAGCTAGATACAAGTTCCCAGGTCAACAAAAGATTATTATCTCCAAGAAATGGGGTTTCACCAACTTAGACAGAGCCGACTACGTCAAGAAGAGAGATGCCGGTGAAGTTAAGGATGATGGTGCTTTCGTTAAGTTCTTATCCAAGAAGGGTCCATTAGAAGAAAACTACAGACAATTCCCAGGTTATTTCGCTAACCAAGCTTAAATTATCTAAAAAAAAATATATATATAAAATATTCAATATTTCTATACAATCTTTTTTCTCTATAATTTAACCAGTTTTTTGTTTTTTTTTTAACAATACCCTTTTTTTCATCTAATTACTTATGGTCAAGAGAGGAACAAAGAGTAGAGAGTAGTAAGGATGATGTTGAGAATTGGTAAACTACCATTAAGATCGGTGAAATTTCCAATACAGAAATTATATCTTTCAAATATACCCAAATATGATGACGCTGAATTATTAGCACCGCAATTAAATAAGAAGGAATTCAAAACAAGAAGATCAACAACACAGCAATCAAATGAACAAACTGATGAGTCAAGAAGGTTGATACTTCTTGACTTGAAAAAAATTAAAAGAACAACAATCATTTCCGTGTCTTTACTTTTGACATCGTTAGCAACTGCAACTTATCTCTACTCTAATAATACAACTTCAGATGAAATTATCCCAGAATCCAAAAAAATCAAACAGAAATTATTAAAGATACCTACTTTAGACATCACGGAACCTTCAAGTTCTACCCCAGGTGTATACACATGTGGTGAATCTACAGGGGCTAATTCAAAGGAATGGAGATCCATACCACATAGAGCTCGCGAATTAGATAATATCATTTGCAATGATATTTGTTTAGTAGATAAGACTATAAACTTGATTACTGATTCAAATGGGGACTTATACAATTGGGATCAAATTGATCATGCAGTGACCCCTATCTTACGTGGCCAAAAATTAATCACCGTGAAAGTCTCTAATGGTTGTGCTTATGGTTTAAATAGTATAGGTGAGATTCTTGTGTTACCAATGAATCACTTAGACTCCTTGAATGAATATTTTAAAAAAATCAAACGTGTTAGTTTTTTACCAAAATTTAAATGGGTAAATGAAAGTAATGCATACTCTTTTAAATTAAACACCCTTGACATTTTCGACTCAAATGCAGGTGAATCGCAAGTCGTTGAATTTGACGTTGGATTGGATCATCTCGTATTGCTTTCTAATTTAGGTAAAGCGTATACATGCTCAACTGGTTTAAACAACAATACTAGTGGTACCAGTCGAGGTCAATTTGGTCTACCATCATTATCACAATTCGATTTATATCCAGACGTTAATAAGTTACATGAGATTGAATTGCTAAATAAGGGATTTACCGGTAGTAAGAAGCGTAAGAATAGAACTGTTCAATTCAGAAATATTGTTAAAATTACTTGTGGCGATTATCATACAATGGCCATTGATTCACAAGGTCATATATTTGCATTCGGATGGAATAGATTCGGTCAATTAGGGTTACCTATCTCATATGAAAATGAAATTATTCCATATCCAAAACAGTTATCAACATACGGTTTTATACCATTTTTCAATACCAAAACTAACCTGATAGATAACGACAACGATGATGATGACGAGGAAGAGGATAATTATAAAACGTCAAATGATCCAAGATTTAAATTAAAATGTGTGGATATTAACTCATGTAAACAGACAACATTTTTAACAATGGAAAATGATTTAAATGAAAAAAAATATTTTGCCATTGGTAACGGTTCAAATGGTGAACTAGGTAATGCCACGTTTAAAAACTCTCAATTTAAACCAACCCAGATTAAATTGACAACGGATAAAGAAGTAAATCATTTTGTTAGTAACAAAGATAGTAATCATGTTTTTTGTATCTTTAAGGATGGTACTATTGAAAGTTGGGGCTTAAATAATAAAGGTCAATTGGGTAATTGGTTCAAATCAACCTTCAAGCAAAATAAACCTGGATTCTTACCTTTATTGGTTGAACCTGGTGCCAAGTACAATGCAATGACAAAAGAAAAAATTTCAAACTTACCTAAATTACAAATAAATTTGGATAAGCAACAAATTTCGGTGGGTAAAGAATCTACTTGTATATACTGGGTTAAAAATTAGTTTGATTAGTGCTCTATAACACCTCTTTTTTGTAAATAATAAAAAAAATTTCTATCTAAGCCATCTTAATACTAAATACATACCTAAGA
This sequence comes from Jamesozyma lodderae, assembly GCA_030571655.1. NCBI lineage: Eukaryota > Fungi > Ascomycota > Saccharomycetes > Saccharomycetales > Saccharomycetaceae > Jamesozyma > Jamesozyma lodderae. The sequence continues at coordinate 26,086 of JAJLYF010000074.1, read as the reverse complement.
ATAACAAAAACAAACCCACCCAAAAAATTAACTTATCCTTAAATAATCTTTGATTAATAGAATAAATTGTGCCTTCAGAAACGTTCAACGTCCTTAAACTTTTAGTTAATTTATCCTGTACATTATCTAATATTTGATTTTGTTCCATTATATCATTTAATGAATTTTGTCCCATTTCAAGGATATAATCCAACTGACTATTACCTCTTTGAAATATCGAATTTTCTTTTTGTAAACCATTTTGCATAGACATACCACTGTTATTATCAGGATTAGTATTCATGCCCCCTCTACGTTGACTCATCATTGAATCCTCATTGAATGGATTCTCGGCTGATGATGTTCCTAAATTAGACGAAGTAGTACTATTGCCGAATAATTGATTCCTTTGAGACGATGATACATTTGATTCATTATAAGTTTTTTTCAATGATTTAAATTTCGACGTTAGCTCCTCTAATTCATTTTTCAAATTAGATAATCTCGTCTCTTGTTTAAGTTTGTCAGCATCCCCATTACCAAAACTTTGCTTTGATATGTAGTCACCAAACTGATTAATAGTTCTTTCAAACGACACTAACGTAGCAGAAATAGACCCCTGAAGTGATATTGGAGCTGTTAATGTGTTTTTCTCAAATCTAGTCAGATCTTTCTGCAATTGGCTCTTTTGTTTAATTGCATGGTTGTAAAGAGCATTCTGTCATAATTTTTCCCATTTATTGTTAGTACATTGATAAGACATCAAACAATCCACATGGAATCACATACCATTGTCCACCGATTTTGTTCACCAAGCCTTAGATATCAGTAATACCACGACGACAACCCCTTCTAAATAATCATCTTTACCTGTCAATGAATAACGTTTACGTTGTTCATTCCTGTGATGCTTTCGATATTTTTCAGCCGTTCCGAATGACAATTTCTTAACGCGTTGAATTTTAAAATGGCTGGTGATTTTCTTTGCTGGGCAACGCAAAGAGGGATGAGTTATGGTTGAGATACAAAGGTATACTAGTATCTCCCTCTCTGCGTGTGTGTGTGTTTTATTAATTCTGAAGGCTAGTTCAACTTCATTTCTTTATCAGTTTTGCTAGATACATATCCATATATATAAGTGTATGTCTGTTCGTTAGGTCCGACTGTGTTTCCAACCCCGTTTATATCCAAGACTCTGTGCGTATAACTACAAAACCCATTTTGCTAATCAAAAAAATAATATTATCATAAAATGAATAACACTGATCCTGCTACTCCTCCAAGATCTAGAGGTACGCAATCTTCAGAAAAATTCATGCAACAACAGCTACCTAAAAAAGTCATTCTCCCTCCAGCTACACCAAAAAAGAATACTCGACTGACCGCTCCTGTCACACCTTCAACGGTACAGAAATTATCACAACAGCAACAGCAGGCTCCTCCTTCATTTTCTTTCAAGAATACACCATTTCTATTGCCTCAGCAATCAAAATCATCAGATATAAATTCTCCATTCAATGGATTGAAATCTCCAGAATATACACCTTTTAGAAGATCATCGATCACTAATACTACTGGATCCACAAATTCACATAATTTGAAAACAGTAAGTAGAATCTTGTTTCCAGTTGACAAGACTGAAGAAGAAATAGAAAATGAAGACAAATCTCTCCTGCTTCTGCCACCAAAGACGCCAATCAAACATAAACAACAAAAGACGGTACCTGGTACTCCAAGTGATAAAATAATAACTGATGAATTATCTCAGAGATGGAATAATAATGACATGGGTAAATACGCTAATGAAAAAGAAGAGCAGGAGACTCAGGAAGAAGAAGAAGATTTCATATCGAAGGCAAGTTTGAAGAATCCATTCTTGTCTACGGAAGTACCTTCCAGGAAAACTAGACAACAACGTAGACTAGAACTTTTGAAAGAAAATCCAAATATTGATAAAATAATTACATATGTGGATAAGAATGGTGAAGTCGTTAAACAGCGTAGGTTATCTTCTGATGAAAATACACTTAAACCAAAGATGCTGTTTGAGGATCAATTGTACAACGACGACGGTGACGACAATAAGAACTGCAACTAATTCATATTATTTTTTCTTTTCGGTTTTCTTAATAACATTTCTCTGGGGTTTTTTTCTTTACACGGTTTATTTATTTTACATTTTCATATATAAAACATTTTATTTCAATAACATTAATTTGATCATTCCAAATACTTCCTTCAAACTTGAATATTAATAATATTAATATATATATTCATATTGACCGGACAACCAGTCGCTTGATACGACTAGTGTCGCTTTGATTTTCATTTTCCAAGAAGGAAATTTCTGTGAGATTTGCTGACATGTACTCTAATCCTTAAAAGAAGCCAAGCCATAGTAATCTTCATATAATTGAACTTGGAGGTGTGAACGAGTAATCTCAGCATATTTTAAACCCAATATTGGACAAATTAGCATGCTTATCTCTCAATTACTCATTCCTTTCTTTCTACTGTTGGTAAGAGTCTACGGTAGACCAACAGATGCCCACTCTACTACATCAGAATCCAATGAAAAGAAGTTAGTTAAGGATTATTCGTTGCCTGAAATAATTAACCTGAAAAAATTACCTTCAAATTTTATACCTGAGGACTCTGCTAAATTACTAGAAGGTAGAGTTGTTCTCACACCAGCTGAAAATACTAAAGGTGCCCTATGGCTTAAGAATATGTATAAAATCGAAGAAGATGGTGCATTTACTTTGGAATGGACTTTTAGAAGTGTTGATTTTGTAGGCAAATCAACTGGTGGTCTATCCTTCTGGTTCATTACGGAACCTTATAACTCTAAAGGTAACGATAAAAATCTTTATGATGGTCCATCTCAATTTAATGGTTTACAATTAGTTATAGATAACAATGGTCCATTAGGTTCCTCATTACGTGCACAATTGAATGATGGTACTCGCTCTCTTAATAAAGCTGATATTAATGCAGGAAAATTCGCATCCTGTTTAATTGGTTACCAAGATTCTTCGGTTCCTTCTACTATAAGATTAACTTATGATACTAAAGATAGTCATTTCTTGAAGGTTCAAGTAGACAATAAAGTTTGTTTCCAAACAAGAAAGGTGAAATTAATTACTCAAGATAACAAAGAGAGGAAATTACAATTCGGTGTGTCCAGTGATAATGGTGAAAAGAATAAAGAATCATTTGAAATTTTGAAAATGAATTTGTTTAATGATGTTATTGATGAATCTTTGATCCCTAATATTAACGCCATGAGTCAACCAAAAATATTGACAAAAGTCATTGATAAGAAAACTGGTACTGAAAAATTAATGGAGAAGGAGAAATTTGATTCTGATATGGACAACAAATTTACAAATTTTGATTTATACAAGAAATTAGATAGAGTTGAAGGTAAAATCTTGGCTAATGATATCAATAACTTAGAGGATAAATTATCAGAAATCTTAAAAGTGCAAACAGGATTGATTGAATATGTTGCACATTTAAGCGGCCTCCTGGAGAAAAAATCAGGTTCATCAGGATCCACTAAACAAGATAGTAATAAAGAAGATTTTAAAGATTTTTTGTCTATGAATGATAAATTAGAAAAATTATTAGCTGAACAAGAAAAAATCAGAGAAGTAACCAAACAACAAGCTAGAGCCGAAACTGCCGGCCCTCATCTTGATCAAATTACTAGAAAATTGGCTATTTGGTTAATACCATTAGGTATAATCATGTTGGTTATGACTTATTATACTTTCAAAATCAAGCAAGAAATTTATAAAGCAAAGTTACTATAGTTTATATCTTTCATGGCATAAAAACTATATATATATATATATATAGTATTTGGAAACGTTAAACAATCATTATTCTTTATCATTTTTTTCTTTTTGTTTATTTAAAATCTTGGTGAATATCTTACCTTGAAGCTCTAAATGTTAATTATAACTTCCTATAAAAAAAAAAAAAATTATATCAAATAGAGAAAAGTCTAGCAATAAGTATAAAAATATCTAAACATGTTTAATAATTTATTCATCGTTAACTTGAGTAATTAATTTACCCTTATTAGCACCCTTGAAAAGACCATCCCAAATTAATGGTACCTCAGAAAACTTTTCACCTTTACCATCTTTTATAGTTGCAGAATTCTTGGTATTTAATTTACCATCTTTGATCCATTGGCTTAATTTGACATAAGCTTGTGGAAATTCATTTGCATTATCCATTAGTAATAAACCCTTGATAGTCAATCTCTTGGTAATGACTGTGACATAACTTTTGAAAACTAATTGACTTGGATCATTATAACCACTAATAGAACCACAAGCAATAATAAAACTTAGTGGTTTAACTAATTTACAACTAAAATCTAAAATAGAACCACCAACGTTATCAATGAAGTAGTCTACAGTATTTTCACCACCTGCAGCTTTCAATAAATTTTCATGAAAATTTGGATCTTTATAGTCAACACCAATAACTTTATCACCAAATGATTCAACGAATTTAACCTTCTCTGGACCTCCTGCAATGGCAATAACTTTGGAAGCTTTAAAGACATTTAATGCGATTTGGGTACATACAGAACCAACAGCACCAGCAGCACCAGAAATTAAAAACACCTTACCATAGTTTTCTTCCTTTTCTGACAACTCAGCATATCTATAAAAGATAAAATATGCAGTTAAAGCCGTACCACCAAGAATGGATAAATACCACCATAAATGCTCGACGTTATTCATGGACAAGACGCGGACCCCACTAGCTTGCTCCTTTGAGATAACAATATGTGTGGTCCAATTGGTGTAAGCACTTACAAAATCACCGACTTTAAACCCATCATTACGTGAGGCAATAACTTTTGCTAACCCACGAGCAGGAATAGAATCACCGATTTTAGCACCAGCTGAATAATTCTTATCGGCAGAAATAATCCAAAACTTTTGAGCAGGATCATTAGAGATATAAATTGTTTCTAGAAGCAGTTCACCATCCTTTAAATCATTTGAAGAGATTTCTTTGGTAACTAATTCGAAGGTAGAGTTTGGACTCTTAAAATCATAATTGTAAGGGGTGCCTGGAGGACATTCAGTCTTTAAGACCCATTGTTTAGCAGAAACTTGAACAGACATTTGTGGCAATAGTATATTTTAGGAACTGAAAGTCGAAATATGAAATGTGTACCAATATTATTTCGTCAGAATAGGGTTCCCTTTATATATACATACAAAAAATATCAAGTTTCGAAAAAAATTCGGTTAAAAACGGCTAACGGATCTTAAACGGATCCTTAACGGAGCCATACGGAGCCATACGGAGCCATACGGAGCCATACGGAGCCATACGGAGCCATACGGAAATTAATACTGTTTATAAAAACGCTTTTGAGTATATATATGATGAATAAATATTCTTATTTGGTCTCGATAATGATATGTTGTTTTTCCCTTTCCTCTTGCCTTTTTTTTAATGTTTTATCAATAAATTTCAAAATGAAAGGTACGCAAGCTGTATTGACTACAATCCATGCTACTAAGACACCATAATTTCTACCCATTTTACGCTTGGAAAGGTCCAGAAACAAAATTCTGTAAATCATAACGATATGATGCAATGGCATGATATAACCATATCTGTAGAAATTACTATCTAGAGCCATTGGAAATAAAGTTGGTGTTAAATTCATAATAATGAATGATAAAATCCAAAATCCTAAGTAGTTTGGTCTAAATAACATAATCAAACTAATTATATTCTCATTAGCGCCACCTACCGCAAGCATAAATAACCAAGTCGAAAACCAAAATACTACAAATCCAGCTTTTCCAACAGATCTTGTGAAATCTACTTGGTAAATAGCAGAGATTGAACAGAAAAATAACGAAAGAAAGAAAAAAATTAACCAATGGAATAACGTTCTGTATAAGATTACATGTCTTGGATGTAACAATCTTCCTAATTCGATATGAAAGGGACCCAAAATTAAAAACTGAAATGCTGTTAATACTAAACCATAAATAATACCAATTTGTGTTGTACTTAGCAATACACGATCATAAAATGGTCTATAATCATAATATTCAAATAACATTAAACTTGCTCCTGGGAAATTTTTCGCATTTAATTTTTCACCCATCTTATTGAAAGTCTTCAATAAAGTCGGTAAGAATGTTTCTGTATAAAAATTTTGAAAATTTGATTCTAATGCTTGAGCGATTGGTAAAATCAACGATTTTAGATTAGTTGGGTCACGACCTGATTCATATATGACTTGAAAATATTCTGTTGAATTAAATGGTTTAGCGGTACTATCTAATAAAGAGTTCAGTAAACTAATTGTCGAATTTGGTTTGATATTAACGGCTAACCAATAGTTTTCGCGGTATACCATCCTGATAATTTTATCATTAATCTCTTGAGTTGAATTCAAGTTATGCATTTTGGCAAAAGTTGTTGTGTTGTAAACATGCCATTTACCTGGTAATTGTTTTATGATAGTTGGAATGGCAACTGTCATTGGAGTCAAAGAAGGTAATGGAATAAAATCATCTTGTATGACACATAATATATTAACTTTTTTATAATAATGACTTGTATGATAATTGGAACCCCAAAATAGGACAATAAATGAATAGCAAAACAATGCCAAAACAAAAATTGTCCATAAAAAATATAAGATAACTTTTTTTCTTTGATTTTTAAGGTTTGGTGAGAAATAATTAGTCTTATGAGCCTGTAAAGGGACACCAAATTCACTATCTGCTATAGTTTCATTATCATTTTCTTTACGTTGATGATCATATGATTCCCTTGATTTTTGTGTAAACAATTCAACATTTGTTATAGTACGACGTAAGACTTCTGGTTCATCTTGTAAAAAAATATGGCTGTTTTCACCATTATTTTCACTGTCACTCATTTTATGTTTAAGCGCTTAAAACCTTTTACAAAAGACAAGAGAATGTCCAAAAATTTTTCAATTCCCATTTTACAAGAGCTGTTATTTTTATACCTTGACTAAACTAGGATATGAATAAATTTTTTTTGAACTTTTGAGTGTTTTTGATTATGTGACATTTCGGCGATAGGAAAGGAAATATTAATCTAACAGGTGAAAATAACGTCGTTTTTATAGTATAAAACAAAATTTTAGTTGAAAAAAATTGTTCCGCGTCTTCGAGAAAACGAAAAGAAAAAGTCCAAGTAAGCTTAAGTAATTGAAAGAAAAAACGTGGATGAATCTTCCTAAACAATATTTTCCAGTTAATAGCGGATAAATTTATTCAAGTTATCAGTTATAAGTGTCCCACATGAAATAATATATTTATATTCAGAGAACCGATGGTTCCAAGGACGGTCAGTAAGCTATCGGAGTACAAACTGGAATATATCCGGTCATCGATCAAGAGTTTTGATTAATAGGTAATCTTGACACCGGAGTTCAAATTGGGGATATCCAGCTATCCTTAAAAAATTTACTTGATTATGAATGGGTCGAGAAACTTGTCATGCTCGTTGCATACGGCCATGGTGGTAGCGGTGTCAAATGCCACGACAAACTGGACATTTCCAAGTCAGTCTTGGTTTAACCTCGAGGCAAGACAAATTCATCTTCTTCGCTAAAAATATCCTCGAAAAAAAAAGACTATATTCGTATTTATAAATATTTATTCAAAAATCAAGAGATGCATTTCCAAATCGGGATGAAATTTTTTTCCTTATACACATTCAAAACGCCAAGTGAATCCCAACCCCACAAATCCACGAAAATATGCCCATGCCATAGCCAATCTTAATTCTTATACTAATCACATTACTACTTCAAGGAGTTTGCCGGATCGTTATTTACCGAAGGGAATCGTCGAGTTACAAACGAAATCATCTATTCTAAAGCATCTCTACATCCCCCGCAAAGGTGCATGCGTGTAACAAACAGCGACAGTATGGTATAACTAAACTTAATAACGATGACCATTCTACTGGCTCTTTGTAGGAGAAAGGCAAGGCATAATACGAGACAAGGAGAAACAAGGACGGCGGGGGCGGGGGAAAGGGATAAGCCATACTAGTATTCAATATCAGTCTTTACCCCACAAGGATACTCCCATTCGGAAGACAACACATCTCTTACATATCGAATACTGGAAGGAAAGTCCTTGCTGGTTAGTTTACTTCAACAGTTTTGCCTTCTGAAAGGATTTCCCGGTAGACTGCTTTCCGGACCCCACCGCCGCACTCAAAGCCTTGTCGTGGCGTGTTTTCCTGCACAGCAAAAAATTTCGTCCTTTTGAAACGCAATGGGAAAAGCAGCAACAAGAGTACAAAGAAGGTTTACTGTCGTCCGAAAAAGAAGAAGATTCAATCCGTTTTTAACAAACTTTGAATACTTTATTATGTACAAAGAACACTCTCGAGATCCTTGTTACTGCATGCCCCACATACCTTGCAGCCGAATTGCTGCTTTATGGACTAAACTTTTTAAGAATTTTTTTTTTGGCCTTGCACTAATCATCTCTTGAACAGGTGGCAATGATTAACAAGATGAATTGGGAATTTAACATTAGAATTGTTGTTTTCAAAAAATCATATATAAGTAACTTGTAACATCTTACTTTCCTTCATCTTTTCATCCTTTCTCTTAATTTCATTGTAATAATAAAATAAAAACAACAACAACAACAAACAAACAAAATTTTACATTCACTAACTAGTGCGTTTCCATAATGAATCAAGGAACTACTGTTGCTGATACAAACAATTTAAACCCTACCGACTCTAGCTCTCATTCTGTGCTAACGGCTCCATCCGTTAAGGCTGATGATGTCAAAGATTTAAATTCTCGTAACGAAGACGAGGAGCCAATCGTTGAAATTCCAAAAAAACCAGCTTCTGCTTACGTTGCTATTTCCATTATCTGTTTAATGGTTGCCTTTGGTGGTTTCATTTTTGGTTGGGATACTGGTACCATTTCCGGTTTCGTCAATCAAACAGATTTCATTAGAAGATTTGGTCAAATTAGTGACCATGGTACCGGTCACCATTACTTATCCAAGGTCAGAATGGGTTTAATGGTCGGTATTTTCCCAATTGGTGCTGCTATCGGTGGTATTGCTTTCTCTAAATTAGGTGATACTCGTGGTAGAAGAATTGCTTTAGTCGTCGTTACTGTCGTCTATGTTATTGGTTTAATTATCTCGATTGCATCTATTAACAAATGGTATCAATACTTTATTGGTAGAATTATTTCCGGTATGGGTGTCGGTGGTATTGCCATTTACTCTCCATTATTAATCTCAGAAGTTTCTCCAAAACATTTAAGAGGTACTTTAGTTTCCTGTTATCAATTAATGATTACTTTAGGTATTTTCTTAGGTTACTGTACTAACTACGGTACTAAGAATTACTCTAACTCTGTTCAATGGAGAGTTCCATTAGGTTTAGGTTTTGCCTGGGCTATTTTAATGGTTGTCGCTATGTTCTTCGTTCCAGAATCTGCTCGTTACTTAATTGAAACCGGTAACATTGAAGAAGCTAAAAGATCTGTCGCTAAATCTAACAAGGTTTCCCAAGATGATCCAGCTGTTATCGCTGAAGTTGATGCTTTACAAGCTGCTATTGAAGCTGAAAGAGCTGAAGGTAATGCTTCATGGGGTGAATTATTTAACACTAAGGGTAAAATTCTACAAAGAACTATTATGGGTATGTTAATTCAAACTTTACAACAATTGACTGGTGCTAACTATTTCTTCTACTACGGTACCACCGTTTTCAAGGCTGTTGGTTTACCAGATTCTTTTGAAACCTCTGTCGTCTTTGGTGTTGTTAATTTTGCTTCTACTTTCTTCGGTATCTATTTCGTCGAAAGATTTGGTAGACGTAGATGTTTATTATGGGGTGCTGCTACTATGACAGCTTGTTTCGTTATTTATGCTTCTGTCGGTGTCACTAGATTATACCCACACGGTAAATCTCATCCTTCCTCTAAAGGTGCTGGTAACTGTATGATTGTCTTCACATGTTTCTTCATTTTCTGTTTCGCAACCACTTGGGCTCCAATTGCTTACGTTATTGTCTCTGAAACTTTCCCATTAAGAGTCAAAGCTAAGGGTATGTCCATTTCTGTTGCCGCTAACTGGTTCTGGAATTTCTTATTAGGTTTCTTCACTCCTTTCATTACTGGTGCAATTAACTTTTACTACGGTTACGTCTTCATGGGTTGTTTATGTTTCTCTTTCTTCTACGTCTTCTTATTTGTCCCAGAAACTAAGGGTCTAACTTTAGAAGAAGTTAACATCATGTGGGAAGAAGGTGTCTTACCATGGAAATCCGCCGAATGGGTTCCACCTTCCAGAAGAGACGCCAGTTACAATGCTGAAGCCTTTAACCACGATGACAAGCCATTCTACAAGAGAATGTTGTAAGCTTCATCATCAAAAAAACAAACTTTAATCTTTTAATTTCCTCCTAATAATATAACGTTAATGACTTATAACTCTTTTTTTATATTAATATTTTTTTTTATCTTCATATACTAAATGTATAATGTTTATTTACTGTTATTTTTAACTAATTCAATTTTTTTATTTTATTAATTTTCGTTGAATCATAAATATTAATGCTAACTTTGCTGACTTTCAAATGTAGTTTATCTAATCATATGTTTGAGCTTTCGCATGTCATCCGCTTGACAGTTGTTGAATATTATTATTTCAAAACAATAATAAGAGGTAATACAGAAGTTCAAGGGCTATATACAAAATGTAAGTGATGGTAGTCGTAAGAGCAATTTGATTGAGAGAATAACTAGAGATTTCTTTACGTATAACCCACTGAGATGTGAAAAAGTTTCCTTATTAACTTTAAAACAGTAATTAACTAAAATCGCTAAAAGATTCAACTAATATAAAGGACGTATAGATTAATAATACATCTAACTAAGCTCTGGCAATATAAATGTTGTATAATACATTGTTTAGTTGCCTCAGCTAAAATAAGCCTCAAGGAAGCGATTGACAAAAATGTTTATGAACAACTAGTACCGAGCGACACATTTTTATTATTTATTGCGACCAATTTTTCTGGAATTAAAAAAAATAATGAAGGATGCGAGGTTCGAACTCGCGCGGACACCGTCCAACAGATCTTAAGTCTGCCGCCTTAGACCACTCGGCCAACCCTCCAATGATTTATATTTTTTTGTATTTTTAAGCACTATAAAAAGGATTAAATTAGAAACATTTTACCAGCTACTTGTTTGACTCATCTATATTTGGTGTTTGGATATAATGTATTATATTTATCTAACTCATTAGCATCTCTTTCTAACTTTAAAAATGTGAAGCATTTTAGTTTTTTTTCTAATTGTGGAATAGTTAAAGTATATGCTTTTTCAAATTTCTGTCTGTTTAAGTGAATATTCATATCAATTATTTGAGCGTATGTGGTATGGGAGGGGGGTTCATATTTTCATATGACTTTATCTTCTATTGGATAGAAGGATTATGAGATCCAGCATTCTTGACTTTCTGTATTGGGGCCTTTTGGCGTCGGAATACAAGTGCAAATTACTTTAGATTTGTGTCAAAAGTACATTGGCATCTTTCGTGTGTACTGACACAGTGAGCGACAAAAAACTGTCCAAAAGTGGAAATGCTTGATATAATAGGATGCAATGATGAGACAGATGAACAGGTGGAAGTTTTACATAGCTTCTAAAGTTTAACAACAATCATTCTTTAGGCAAGAAGTATCATGTTACAAACCTGGTGTACCAAAAGCCCATCAGCTATATATGGGGTTTTCACTAAAGGATTTGTTTTGCCAAACCTTATGGTGCACTGTTTCAGAAATTCATGTTATTGCCAAACCATCCTTATAATCACTCTGCACAGAAAGCATGTCGATATCTATCAATTTATGTACAAGTAAACTGTATGCGAAATGATACATTTAGGCCAGATTGTGCCGTTACAAGCATTCCTGAAATGATATTTGGCTTTTATTTGTATTAAAGATATAGCCATCAACTGAATAATAATTGTTTATTTCGTTTTTAATAGTAATAATATATACGTAACTTGATACCATCTTAATAGAAGGTTATAAAAAGGAAAATGAGAAAGTTTCAATAACTGTTATTTTCACGTAAAGCCCACGGTTCTTAAATTTTCCTAGTTCTTACATAGTATTGAATAGCATACAACATGAGCAAATAATGTCATCTCAAGTTCTTGAATAGTAAATCCTTCTTACTACTGACTTAAAGTATATTATATATATTATCGTTATACACGGGTTCTGTGAAATGTTTTGGAAAACGAAGTTTGAGAAGTGTCAATAGGGTTATCCTTATTGAAAATAATGATATATATAAATATATATAAATAAATATGAATACATCCTTCCCCATATCTCCACAAACTGCAACTTATTTACTGATGTTGTACAGACAGGTTCCTCGTAGTTTTTATAGTACTAATATTACCAAGGATTTTATCAATGACCTTTTAGCTAGGGCGAAAGAGGCAACCACGGTAACTCCGAAAGTTATGCAAACACAGACTGGAAAGTCAAGAGGAAGTAATAATAACGGCAAGTACTCAGAGAATAAAAGGGTTAAGAGTAGGAATAGATTTAGAAATAATGATAACAAAGGGACCTCTGGAAGTGAGAGAAATACGAATGCCAACTTTTCACAGCCCATGGTTTCTAATAACACTAGAAGTTCTGGAATTGTTGGTAACCTTAAATTGAAACAACCTCAGTTCCTTAATAAAAGAGCTACTGAAACAACCTCCACTGAGTTTTTAGAAGTCGTTCAATATAATGCTTCGACTAAGTCAAGCAATAATGCGACAAGGGGTCCAACAAGGACTAAAGTTAGGAACAGAAGAAACCAAGATAAAAATAATCACCTTCGTACTAACTATAAAACCTTTGTGAAGACGGAACCAAAATATCCTCAGAAAACAGAAATTTTTCAGCCAGAAGATCCATCCCCGGTTTCACTATTGAAATATTCCACAAATCTATATAATACACCAATATCTAGGTTAGCTAATTTTGCTGTTAAGACCTTAAACGAGTCCAATTTCCCACTAAATAGGCAACCAAAAATTCTTCAACAAACTGATACACATTATACTGTAAACCAAACTTTTGGTAATTATTTACCAGGTAATTCCGTTATATTGCAAAAAGATAAATTATTGAAGAATTTAGACATTAATGTTGATACAGCAAAGTACGATGGGATTGTTAATGGTAAATACACTATATTACCTAAGCATAACTCAGACAGCTTCAACAGTATTACTACCAACCAAACAAATCAAAGTAAATTATTAGAGAACAGTAACATTGCTAGGTTGAGTTTGCAAAAAAATGTTGATTTGAATAAAGATACAGAAAAGATCAATTTACTTTATGAAGTTTGTTCTGGTTTAAAGCCGGTATCAAGCTTACTTGATGCAAACTGAGCAATTTATTTGAACTTTGCGGTACCATCAACGTATGCTCTCTTTTTCATTGTTGATATAGTCCCGTAAAAATTTATTATTTTATATATTATTTATTCTATCTTCTCATGTATCTAATCTGTCTAAAATATCATTGTAAATAGAAAGTTCGCCTTTCAATAATGATTTCTTTAACTCTAAATCCTTCTTAGTCGACTTCTTTTTTTGTAATATTGATAAGAGAATAGGACCAATCAATAACAAGGTTGAGTCACGAGGAATAACTTTTAATACTTCAATCAATATGTCAAAATCATTTAAGTATGCAAAGTTCCTTTGTAATAATTTTGAAATCAGTTCATTTGAATGCTTTGAATCAATATCCTCACTGTAGTGCTTCAATATTATTATAAAATTCTCCTGGGTTAAACTTTTCTCTATTTGCAGAAAATCATTGTATTTTAAATAAATTTCTAGTTTTGCTTCATTATCTATAAGCTTATCACAATCTAAAAGTAATAATATCAATAAAATATCATCTTTATCAACTTTTTGAATATCCTTTTTCACAAATCTTGATAATTCAATCTCATCATCACACAGTTTGACAATATTATTATAATAACTAACAAAGCTGTCACATTTATCATTATAATTTAATTTCGTTTGTAAAAAATATTTTATTGTTACCTTTTCATAGTTAAAATCGTGCTTATACTCTTCGGTAAACGATTCAAAAATTTCCCAAAGATTGTCTTTTATAATACACTCTTGCATTTTTGAAATATAATATTCAACTAAAAAATGTTTGTCATTATTGTCATTACTATCAATACCAGCACTTTCTAAAATGATAACCTTCATCATTATGTCTGGCTCCTCAGTGGTATTCAATTTATCGATCAAGCAGTGAAAATCTATTTTGGCCGTATGTAGTAAGATTGTTATCTGTTTAAGGATGTTTTTCAAGTTTCTATAACTATCCTCACCATTAGACTTGGCTTTGCACATGTCAATTAAAAAATCGAGAACTTCGACCAAATGTTCTTTTAAATTTTCTTTCGGTAATTCATTAATGTTTGAGATGAGAAACAAAATCAACTCCTCCATCTTCTCGTAGTTATTATCTTCTATTACCTCATCTTTCAGTATATTAATTACCTTCATATATTCTTTTTCTTGCAGATATATGTTCATAAGTGTTTTTTTAAACCGTTTGTCTTTCGGGATAAGTTCATTCTTCAAGATATCGATAATTTCGCTATGTGACACTTTGGCGAATTCATTAATACTAAATTTAGAGTTTTCATCAAAGTTATCAGCATATTTGGCTATGAAAATATTTACATCTATTGTTTTAACCAAATTGTCGAAGTCATATATTTTTTCATGTTGTGTGGGCAATGTTCCCTTCAACTTATCATTAATAAATTCAAGAAGCTTTAATTCAATTTTATTGGAGCCGTTTTCACATTTATGAACTAGTTTGATTGCTTTGAGCTTTATGGCCATTTGTTTTAGGCCATTATATATCCAAATTTGACCAAAAATTCTCAAATTTAATAAATACAGCAGTATTCTTATATCAACACTATCCATTCTTTTACACCATTTTCTAATAACTTCAACGTCTATTATTTCGCAATGCAAAATCGTTAATAGCAAATATAATGACTTTAAGAAATTTCTCTGTAATTTACTGAAATTTGTGTTTAATCTCAATTCTTCACAATTCTGAAGATAATTTTCAATTTTACTGATGTCTTCATTTTCAAAGCTATTAATTTCCAAAAAAATAGGTGCTCTAATTAGTGCATATACACCGAAATTATTTGAAAAGACTATCGAAGACGTTTGTTCATATATATCTTCTACAAATTTCTTTTTGCAGTCAACCTCAAACTGGTATTCATTTGATTCTTCAATAAGTGGACATGACCTTAACTTATCAATTATGTCTTTCTTGAAAGGAATCTCACCTTTATCAGTAAAATTTTTAAATGTCTTATTAGTTTCATAAATTTGTAAATTTGGACCTGCAGACGTTATATTCTGCAAAATGCTTCTTGCATTTTCAGAAAACTTGTACACAGAGAGTTTTTTGAACTCGAAATTTACCAAAAGGTAGGGATAATCCACTATAACTGATTTAGGAAAGTGTTCAAGTTCAATAGAATATTGAGTGATATCCCCCAGCTGATTAACAACTAAAACCATCGAATTATCGTCATAGCTTACACCACCTGAACATACTAAGAAGTTGTTGGTATCAAAATTTGCTATAATTGATTGAAGTTGAATGCTACTAGTTGCAGTTTCTATACCTTCGCTTATTCGAAACAGCGGTATCACTTCATTTCTTTTTATGTCAATTATTTCGTAGTTATTCAATCTGGACACCATCAGTATGTTATCATGACAAATGCCTCTATCGAGCGATTTATAATCATAATCCTTCACAAATTTAAAGCCCTGTTCGGTGATAACTAGGTATTTGATACAGTCAGTCGTCAATACTAGAACTTCATATCTGTTTTTGCCGTTAGCCATATTTTTACCTTGGTCTGTTTTTAAAACTACATCGTTTACATGTTTAACTTTATTAACATTTGGCATTGGTGCCATTTCTGGCAATAGGAATAAAATTAATTTAGAGTGACATAGGACACATGCTTTTTCAATTTTCGGTAGCAGTATTATTTTATCAATAGCGTATTCCTGTGTGGTACTAATATGTACTGAGTCATTAAATTTTGTTCTTGATACAAGTAAGTAATTACCAAATTCTATCTCGAAATAGTGCAATAGCTCACCTGTTTTGGTGCCGATATAAATATGTTCATCATAAGATTCGATAACTGATACCTCAATTTCTTCCGGTAACGAAGGTATAATTGGAAATGTATAATATGGTCCATTCTCATCAATGCTTAATATACTCTGATCTTCTGCCTTTGACTCATCAACCTCAATCTCATGACTTTCAGGTTGCGTGACAGTTTCTTCCTCTATTTCATCATTTGCAATCAAAGGATCACTTTTAATACCAGTTTCATCTTTAGATTCGTCACTCATACATGTGCTTTCCTCCTTAGGTATACTCTTCGACTCTTGCACCTCTTCATGTTCGGGGGTGATTCGTGTTTCTTGTACATCTTCAATTGCGTGACGATCAATTGAGCTTGATTCTTCCATAACTTTCCCTCAACGTTGTACGAACTCGTTATAGAAACTTTTTATATCTGATAATGTAATTCAAGGGTTTCAAGTTGGACTTTGAAATATAATTGTCTATGTATCATACTTAGCCCTCTTCATGCAAATCTGTTTTGCATTTGGTGAAATCCGAACACCCCGCTGAAATTTTGAGAAATTGATTCTTATCTATAGTGGCACGACTAAAGTCATCGATAAAATAATATACAGTTTTCTTTATTTGATGTATGTAAAATATATAGATATTGTTTCTTATTAATCCGATCGGTTGTAAATTGAAATGAGGAAACTTATATTTATTTCATCAATTTGATCAATAAGTGGGCACCCTTGTTGGTTTCTGAGGGTTGAATTTTGTTCATAACTGATTTCAAATCTTCCATGAATTCAGTACCCTCTGTCGTGTTGTTTAATGTTTCAAACAATGCAACAATTGTGAAAGAACTGTCGGCTTCATCTATCCAAGACAATAGATTTGTTGAATCGATGATATCTTCATAAAATTTCACAGCAAATGGTATTCCTAAACCTTTAATATGTTCAAAAGGTACAACTTTCTTTTCTTTATTATCCCATTTACCACCAGATATCAAACTTTTTAATAATCTTGTAGAAAATGCATGATGTATTGGATGGTTTTCTTCTGTAACATCTCCTTTGAAGTAGATCATTATGGAATTTAGAATTTCATTATATTTCTCAATATTCTTTTCATCTAATTGCTCATAGTATTCTTCATTTGTTAGTAGTTCTAATATAAATTGACAACCCAAGTTTTCCATTAGTATAGCTCTATAACCTTTACCAACACCATTTAATAATAATGAGGAGAATTTGCTTAATAACTCCTTTCTTCTAACAACTGGATCCTTCTTAGAAGTGGATTCAGCTAATGCATAAAATCTCTCTAATTCATTTTTGACAATTGGAGAGAAATATCTACCATTTAGACCCATTAGCATGTATAAGAATGGTCTTCTACCGTATTTATCAGCAACAAAATCATTGAAAAACTCTTTCACTACTGGACCAAAAGATTTAAAGACAAGAACTGTATCATCAACACACATTAAAATGCTGATAAAAACGAGATTACCGTGTTCATTTGTAATTAATTTCTCACCGTGATCCTTTAATGATCTGATAATCTGCTTTCTTTCCTTAGCATTAGCCTTTGCAATTAAAGTACATGCAACTTCAGAACCTTCTGGTGTGTGAACTAATTCAGCAAATTGTTCATGTAGCAGTTCAATCATTTCTGAGAATTCCTTATCATTGGCTATTTTAACAAATTCTTTCATGGCAGCGTGTAATATTTGGAAACCTGTAGAACCCTTTTCAACAGATGCTGTAATAGTACCCAATAAGTTTCTAGCAATGATATTTCTCTTTTCAACATTGTTTTCACAAACTTGCTCAATCTTTAAGTCATTATGAGTTTCTCTGAAAATGGCGTATTCAGAACCCCAAAATTCTCTAATCATTTGTTGCTTTTGTTCATTGGTGGCATAAAGAACAAATAAATCTTCAACAACATATGCACCTTCTCTGTGTCTCATCAATTTTCTTAAGTTACCATGTAATTCATTGATAATTAATTGTCTTGAGTTTTTAGTACCATAATGTAATAATTTAACTAATAGATATTTACCATAAGAGGAAGTAGCCAAAACGTAAAATTTACCCTTTAAAGCTTCAACAATTCTTTCACGACGATCCTTTGAAGAGTATTTAACTAAAGTTTGAACAATACGAGATGCATCATGTTTTAGAATTAAATCTGTAACGTGATCCTTAGCCAATTCCCAAATTTCATCACATAATTTATCACGAATTTGTTTTGGTAAAGGAGGAGATTTAACACGAAGTCTCTCCCAAACGGATTTGATTTGTTGAATTTCATTACCTGATCTTCTTTGCAACTTACGTTCTTTTAATAATTTCTTTTTCTCAGCATGATTATTAGAAGATCCATTTTCACCATTGGCGGTAGAAGTAGCATCAACCTCATCCTCATCCTCATCTTCTTCTCCATCTTCATCATTATCACTTGAGACAATGTCATCTAAGTCGTCATCAGATGATTCTTCTTGTTCTTCCTCGGAGTGACTGGTTTGTTCATCATCGGAGTCGATAGAAATTCTAGCCTTCTTGGAAGGTTTAGAAGCCTGAGCTCTAGAACGCTTGTTACTGTTATTATTTTTCTTGGTAGTTGGAGCCATCAGGTATATGTGGAGTTACTATGGTTCTGTTTTCACTATCCGATTGAATACACACTATTAGCGTTATATAGACTACTTCTTTATCTTCAAACTCATCGCATCGAAAATTTTTCAGTAAATGAAGAAAAAAATGAAAATTTTCCAAATCCGGTCATGTGATATATATAAAGATTATTATTATTATTATGTTATTATGCGTATATATATATATATATATGTGTGTATGTTTCTATATATGATTAATCAAAGCTCGTCATGCGATAGAATCCGGTCCATTACTTCATCTACTGCAGTAACAATGGTATCGCTAGCTGTTGTAGTAGTTGCGGTGATCGCAATAGTGGATGTCACTGTTTCTTGCGTTGCAATGTTTCTTTTCACTAGACCTATTGTGACTAGTATCCCCTTGAAGAATTTAAATACAAGCCATAATGTTAGTTTAACAGGTAGTTTTAATATACGCCTCCAAATAATCCAAGAGACACAGATTACAAGAAAAAATAAGGCGAGATAAACATCTCTTTTCTCTTCATTTGAAGCTTTCTCCAAAGATTTCACTAGTTTCGAAGTTTTATCAAATACAAATTGAAATTGGTCATACTTATCACCCACAGTCTGCAGCGATCTAGTCTGTTCTTTTAACTCATCTAAGTTTAAATCACTTTGTAGTATACCTGATTGTAAGATTTGATTGCTTTTGATCAAATTTTTCGTTAGTTTTTTCGTTTGCTGTAGTAAAGTGTTCTTAGTGGTGGACAAGTTTTGTGGATTAATTGATTTGGTATCCTGAAAAGTCGAAGAAGGCATTGACATTACGGTTTTATAGTGGGATTCAATGGAATTGTCTCGTAACTTATCGATTTTATCGAATTTGATTTGACAATTATTGATGATATAATCCTTTAACGCTATTTTATATTGAAAGTTCCAGTCAATTAGTTGCAATAATTGTTCATATTGTTCTAAGAAAATAGACTGATTCTTGGAAGATAAATCTGAAATGTTCCCAATAATACGTAATGAATCATGCTTCAACGTTGATGAAGTCTGTTCCCAACTTAATTTTACCGATCTATTTTGCTGGTTAATTACCACTATTGTTGTCTTGACCAGTGATTCGAATTGACACATAAGTTGGGTATGCAATGGTTTTTTATCATCTGGAGCATCACTTTCCAATGACGGCAACGCTTGCAGTTCATCCAGCAAAGAGTACTGCAGTTTATTCAGATCTAATATTAATTCAGAGGCCATGTTATAGTTCCTTGTATCTTTCAGGTCCTTATCCTGGGTCGATGTGTCTAAGGCTCTCTTTGTTCTATCACTTTATCAATCACACGAAACAACAAAATGAACAACTCGCAACCGTACAAAAAGATATGTATAACCAATATAATAAAGATATAGTCAAAGATAAGTTTTAAGAGTTATTTATGGAATATACTTCAACAATTAATATACGACAGAGTAACAAGTCTAAACGAAAAGAGAGTCTTTCACTTCGAATAATATAGCCTTGTTCGCACTTACCGGAACTCTAACGATTATTATACTTGAATTGAAGTAAGCGAGAAAATTTATAGACAAAGGTTTCAATCCCCTAAACGAGTGTACGACGACAAGATTGCTCATTGATATATAAAAAGGTATTCGTCTGCGAAATCAGTATATTTTTAAGTTTAACTGCTACGAAAATCAAACGAACTAGTTATACTCATGTCAAAATCAAGCACTGATTTGAATCCGAAGACCACCAAATTTGAATTCGGTGGTTATTTAGGTGCATTATTTCTGTCAATATTCCTTCCAGCATTTACTGTTGCCATTAATAATCAATTGACTCCCGGAACAAAATTCTCCAAGGATCCATGGTATTACGTCGATATTGTTAAGTCACAAGAAGTATGGATTCCTTATCTTGTATGGTTTATTTCTCTTGCTGTACTTGATGTGACGATGCCCGGTAAGAAGATGGATGGCACAGAATTACGTGATGGTAAGAAGTTAAAATATAAGATCAATGGTATAAGTAATTCAATTTTATTGGGACTTGTTCTAGCGGTAAGATGGCAAATGACTCGCGGTGAAATGCCTGAATTGGTTTTCTTATATGAACATCATGTCGAGTTATGTATTGTCTCAATATTATTTGCTTTTGGATTATCATGCTTTTGTTATATCAAGAGTTTTGTTTATGGTGGATTATTAGCCTTGGGAGGAAATTCTGGTAATTTCATTTACGATTGGTTCATTGGCAGAGAATTGAATCCACGGTTATTTTTTGGATTGCTTGATATTAAGTTATTCTGTGAATTAAGACCTGGAATGTTGTTGTGGCTATTGATCAATTTGAGTTGCTTACATCATAATTATGTTGTTGTTAACGAATTCCGTCGTGTTAACGATGCTCTAGTATTGATTAACCTGTTGCAAGGATTTTATATCTTTGATGGAGTTTTAAATGAGGAAGGTTTGTTAACCATGATGGATATTACTACTGACGGATTTGGATTTATGTTAGCCTTCGGTGATTTAACATTTGTACCATTTACATATTCATTACAAGCCAGATATTTAAGTATACATCCTGAATCCTTAGGAACAGTAAAGATGAGTATGATTTTGGGATTGATGGCTCTTGGGTATTGGATTTTCCATTCGTCTAATCACGAAAAATCTAAATTTAGACAAGGTAAATTACCACATTTGAAAAGCATTCAGACTGCAAGAGGTACAAAATTATTATGTGATAGTTGGTGGGCAATCTCACAACATATAAATTATTTTGGTGACTGGTTAATTTCATTAAGTTGGTGTCTAACCACTCAATTCAACACACCATTGACTTATTATTATTCAATTTATTTTGCTATTTTATTGTTTCATAGACAACAAAGAGATGAGGAAAAATGTAGTGAAAAATATGGTAAAGACTGGGTTGAGTATCAAAAGAGAGTTCCATATAAGATAATTCCTTATATATATTAGAAACTATGTATCATTTGTATATATTAGTTTACTTTCCTAATCTTTTAAATCGTTTGAATGTGTTTTTAATAAATCATTTTGATAATTTAATAATCTTGTCTTAAATTGTGGTACAAAAAGAGCGTTAACTTGAGAGGCATTGTTAAATCCATTAAGTCTAATTTCAAAATCTGTATCATCATGCATAAATTCAGGTAAAATAATAGTACCTTCTTCTTCTTCCTTTTTTTCTTCTTCATCTTTTTCTTTTTCTTCTTCTTCAGGGTGTATAACTTTTAAGTTGAATTCTAAATTTAGATCAAAGTAACAAATTGGTTTGCCCTTTCTTTGTGAAACGTTCGAATCACCTGTAACTTTGTTCACTTTAGTGACTCTATAAATCACTTTAGACTCAGTATCGATGACTTCATAGTTTGAAAAAGACTTTTCAAGGTATTCTTTAGTCCATGATAAAGTATTCTTGTCAACCCAGTGCCAGTTATTAGGATTTAGAACTACCATATCTTTGTTATGTATTGTTTTTGTGTGGGTTTGTAAAGAATATGTTTCCAAAAAAGAGATCTTTTAAGCTTGTTTCTTATAAATTTTTCAGTCTTATTTTTCGAAGAACATAATAGAAAAAAAAAGAAACAGCGAAACATGGAATCTCACTTTAAAGGCGCTGATGAGCTAACAAGTTTGAGAGTAGAAGACTTGTACTTGAAAGGGTCCAACCAAGGGAATTCGACTGGTGTTTGTACCTGTGCTATGACTGCATCAACAAATTTAGCGTCGATTTTATCATTACCTCGAATGAGTAGGATCCCGTTCGGTACAGATAAATAATCCTGAAGCATTTGGTGGGAGCCTCGTGGTAATTGTACTACGGTTACGTTGTGTTGGGATAAGTATGCCAACAAAGGTAGCTGCTGAAACAAAAGTGTAGAGAAATTAGAATCCTTTATACATACAAATAGAAGCGAATTTTCAGGTTTCACACTCGAATTCGAATCTGAACTTAAATACGTAATAACTTCATTGTAGTCAGTAACCAGATCCCAGGGCCAGTCGTCCTTAGGGGTACCCTTCAATAGTTTACATTTGTTAAGTATGTTATTGGTCAATAGTTGTAAGACCAATGGTTGGTCCTTGACGTGTGGCCATAGTTGGGATTCGTTGGTGAACGGGTTCGCAAGGATAGGTTTATATACCTGTCTCCTCTTTGCAACTTTCTTCTCTATCGCCTTAAGCGAATTACCACTAATCGCAGTGCCGGACATCTTTCGTTTCTCGTGCACCTTCTAGTCTTCTGGCTCTACTCATCTGATCCTTAAAAGCCTTGGTAATATCACCATTTTTTGCTTATATAAAATGCAATCCTTTGAAAATTTTGCGATGGCTTCTGAAACGCGAAAACCTGCCGGCCGGCCCATCCAGAAACGAACAACACAACAACTTCGAGAAAAATAAAAAGTTTTTCACTAAATTGTCAAAAGGTAAACAAAAAGGAACCTGAAACGTCGAGAAATTGCTTACTTAAAAACAATAAGTTTCGAGAAAGTTTGTTGCTGTCTTGTGTAAAGTTGAAAACTCGTCTCACATTCTTTCTTGTAACATCGTACAAACGATCTACCTCCGTCTTCTTCTTCTTCTTCTTCTTCTTTTTTATTTTTAATTCTTCGTTTGTAAATAAACAATCAGACCTTTAATTTAACTGAACGTCAAAAGTATATCATCAATCCTTGAGAATACTAGATACTTTTTTGAAGCAAAATAATGAATAACTAACATAAGTTATAGCAAACTTCTTTCATTTCAATTACAAGTATACACACTGTTAAAATACCCTTTCGTTAAATATATTCAATTAATAAATTAGTAAATAATATAAAATAAATTAAGATAATAAAAAATGACCCTGCATAGTTCACTCCTGATTATACTGAGCACTCTCATACCGTTAATAATAGCAGATGAATACACTTACAAAGGTTGTTACTCACTCTCTTCCATAACGTCTGCAGGTGCATCGCTGAGTGGCTCATATATTTATCAATCTCCATCATACTGTCAGGAACAATGTCATGGTTCAGAGTACTATGCTTTGCTGAATGGTAATCAATGTTACTGTGGTGATTCAGTAACGAAATTGTCACAACTTACAATGGGCACAAAGAGTAGCTGTAATGTCAACTGTGTTGGTTGGCCAGCAGATACCTGTGGTGGTCAAAATTATTTAGATGTTTATACTAATAATGCTGCTGTGGTGACAAAAACATCAATATCTTCTACTTCCACAACATCTACATCCAGTACAAAATCTAGTTCAGTAATAAGTTCAACATCAAAAACAAGTACAACATCAACGTCATCCTCTAAAACAAGCACTAGTAAGACTACTACTTCAACAACACAAGTCAGTTCAACCGAAACTAAGATGTCAAGTCCAACTGCGACTTCTTCTTCTTCTTCTTCTTCTTCTTCTTCTTCTTCTTCTTCTTCTTCTTCACCCACTTCTTCCTTTTCGTCTTCGACTTCTTCCTCTAAAGCAAAGTCTACGTCTAGTTCAGAATCAAGTGAAGAGGAAACAACTTCATCAACAATATTCACATCGCTAATGTACACAACACATATCGTGACAGCCTCTGTAGTCTCTGCAGTTAACGAATCTCCTAAAACAATTTTTGTAACGACAACATCATTAGTCCAAACTGTGTCACCAGCAACAGATGCTTCTTTATCCAATAAAAATGCCGATAAAAAAGGTTCATCCATAAGTGGAGGAGCTATCGCAGGTATTGTCATTGGTGTTGTATTCGGTACATTAATTGTCATTGCAATTCTTTTCTTTATCTTTATTTACAAGAGACAATCCAAACAACAATCAGATTTAGAAGAAACAAAACAATACCAACCTTATTCCTTCGGTGATGAAAATGCTACACCAATTATGCTCCCGCCATCATCGACTGCATCAAACTGGAGAATACCATCAAGAAACAATACAGCTATGTCAACAAATACAAATGCATCGAACATAGAAAGTGTTACTAACTTCCAGAACGACATAAATAATAACGACGACTTACATAATGGTCAATTACAATCAAAAATAAAGCACCCTTCCACCGTCTTTGAAGAACCTTTGGCGGCAATGTCCATTTATAATGGTAATCAAAGATTCAGTACCTCATCTTTACCAGACATGATGGAGCAAAGACCTTTGAGAATCGTTAATCCTGATAATACACGTAATAGTAATTTACCCACAAATGAAGAGATGGATATAGATGATGGTGATATTACAAAATCTAGTGATGATAATTCTTTTGAAGAAAAGATAAATAAACTTTATATATGATATATATCTATGAGTCTACTATTTTCAAACATTCAGTAACTATTTTCTCTGGAGAAATATTGATATTGAGTAAAATAAATGAAAAAATATATATTTAATCAATAGTAAAAAGTTATGCTTCCAGTCGGAGTTGAACCGACGATCTCCACATTACTAGTGTGGCGCCTTACCAACTTGGCCATAGAAGCAAGTTTTATTACTTTTTGAGGTCTAGTAAGAGCTCCAGGTAACCTCTATTTTATTCAAAATTTGTCCTAAAAATGCAGTTAAATTTCAATAATATTCAGCTGTATTGAACATTAAAGACGGATTAATCAAAATATTTATTAATACTACTTAATCAAGACTAGACTCCTTTTGTTTGGGACATTATCTGAATAAAACAGATATTCTCTCTACTTAGGTATGACTTACTATTACTTAATGAAAATAAATTGTGTTGCAATAATATATGTAAATCGACATCTCTCTAGGTCTATATAAGCTGAGGTACTGATTCGTGGCGTTGCTATAAAGCACTTTTTTTGTACTAGTAGTCTGGAACCGAATTAATTAAAGTTCCTAGAATAGGTAGAAAACTAGAAAAACCTATTTCTGACCAGTTGATTGAATTTTCAGTCACAGATTCTCTAACAAATCTGAAAGCTGTTGTTTTGCATTGGAAAATTTATAAGCTCAGTCGGTACATTGCCATGTGCTGTCACGTTTTAGAACATTCTGAAGCTCGCAAGGTACATCACAACTGACAGCTCTGAAACATTACACTGATAGTCATTCAGTGCTGAAACTGTAAATAACATCCAAGGTACTATTGCATTACAGATTATTCTAAGAGATCAGGTTTGTTACGTATGTTTAAC
>JAJLYF010000073.1:0-45650 GCA_030571655.1 Jamesozyma lodderae | reverse complement strand
GCCCATACAGAACATTACAATCGCTCGTTCACAAATATTATTGGCCAAAAATGGACAAAACTATTGAAGACTACTGCAAATATTGCATAGATTGTCAACGGAACAAACATCCCACTGTCCCACCTCCAGGCACTCTACATTCTCTTCCAATTACAAATTCACGCTGGTCTTGCATTAACATCGACTTTCTCGAGGTACCTCTCTCCAAGGGTACGATGCTATCCTGGTAGTCATTGATCGTTTTACGAAAATGGCACATTTCATTCGAACTAACAGAACGGCTATAGCGACTGACCATATAATCAAACACCCTGGAACTCCCAAGACCACATCCTAGACAGCACTTACTGGCAACGTTTAAACCAACAGCTTGTCCATCGGCCTTAAGTTTTACTTCTCTGTACAAACCAAGTACCGATGGACAAGCTGAACGACTTAATCGTACATTGGTTTTGGAATGCCCAAACAGTATTATGGAAATAGTCCCACCACCAACCACAGAATCGTTCTTTTTCTATACACATATATATATATATATTTAGAAAACCTCGGCGCGTAATTTCCGCTGTTTTCCACCATAATAAAACAGAAAATGACAGAAGCGCGCATTCACTATATAAACAATTTTTACTCATCCAAACACAAATACTACAACGATTAAAACTATCAAACAAACACAACATATTCTTGCAACTACTATTACCAATATATTTAATATTAGTATATATATATTTTGTATATAGATACATTGCCATCCGGGTAATAGAAACCACCCCACCCACACCCCACACGTCTCCTGCTTTCAAACCAATCAAATTCAGTAAATTTCAGCAAACCCAACCCCCCCCTTTCTATGGGAAATTTCGAAACTGCAATAATTCAAACTATACTGAGAACCTTTAATACCCTCGATCGGCCAATTATACTCAGGAAACAAATACTAACCCATTAAACAAACACACAATTGTATATATATAGATATAGATATATATATATTAAATTGTTATTATCCCATTTTTCTCTCTCTATTCCTATTTTGTTATTTTTTTTTATTATACAAAAAGTAGGTAAACTCTGTTTAAATAAATTTAGATTAGAATAGAAAAGAAAAAAGCAAAAGAGAAGTTGTTAAAATTATGGTTTTACCAAGACTTTACACTGCTACTTCTCGTGTAGCTTTCCATGCTGCAAAGACTTCAATGTCTTCAAGATTAGCTACTAATCCAATTTTAAATTCTTCTTCATGGAAAAGATCATTGGCGACCGCTGCTGCTGCAAATCAATTAACTGGTAAAGTTAAAGCTGTCATTGGTGCTATCGTTGATGTTCAATTCGATCAAACCAATTTACCTGCTATTTTAAATGCTTTGGAAATTGATACTCCAAATGGAAAATTGGTTTTGGAAGTCGCTCAACATTTAGGTGAAAATACCGTTAGAACTATCGCTATGGATGGTACCGAAGGTTTAGTTCGTGGTGAAAAAGTTATTGACACCGGTTCTCCAATCTCGGTCCCTGTCGGTAGAGAAACTTTAGGTAGAATTATTAACGTTATTGGTGAACCAATTGACGAAAGAGGTCCAATTAAATCAAAATTAAGAAAACCAATTCATGCTGAACCTCCTTCTTTTGCTGAACAATCAACTGCTGCCGAAGTCCTTGAAACCGGTATCAAAGTCGTCGATTTATTAGCTCCTTACGCCAGAGGTGGTAAAATTGGTTTATTCGGGGGTGCAGGTGTCGGTAAAACCGTCTTCATTCAAGAATTAATTAATAATATTGCCAAGGCTCATGGTGGTTTTTCTGTCTTTACCGGTGTTGGGGAAAGAACTAGAGAAGGTAATGATCTTTATCGTGAAATGAGAGAAACAGGTGTCATTAACTTAGAAGGTGATTCTAAAGTCGCTTTAGTCTTCGGTCAAATGAATGAACCTCCTGGAGCTAGAGCTAGAGTTGCTTTAACTGGTTTAACTATTGCAGAATATTTCAGAGATGAAGAAGGTCAAGATGTCTTATTATTTATCGATAATATCTTTAGATTTACTCAAGCCGGTTCTGAAGTCTCCGCTTTATTAGGTCGTATTCCTTCCGCTGTCGGTTATCAACCAACTTTAGCTACTGATATGGGTTTATTACAAGAAAGAATTACAACTACAAAGAAAGGTTCCGTTACTTCCGTTCAAGCCGTTTATGTTCCTGCTGATGATTTAACAGATCCTGCTCCTGCAACAACTTTCGCACATTTAGATGCTACTACTGTCTTATCAAGAAGTATCTCAGAATTAGGTATTTATCCTGCTGTCGATCCATTAGATTCTAAATCAAGATTATTAGATGCTGCAGTCGTCGGTCAAGAACATTATGACGTTGCTACTAAGGTTCAAGAAACTTTACAGACTTATAAATCTTTACAAGATATTATCGCTATTTTAGGTATGGATGAATTATCTGAACAAGATAAATTAACTGTCGAAAGAGCGAGAAAGATTCAAAGATTTTTATCTCAACCATTTGCCGTTGCCGAAGTCTTTACCGGTATCCCAGGTAAATTAGTTAGATTAAAGGATACTATTTCTTCTTTCAAAGCTGTCTTAGAAGGTAAATATGATGATATTCCTGAAAATGCTTTCTATATGGTTGGTGGTATCGAAGATGTCGTTGCCAAAGCTGAAAAATTAGCTGCTGAAGCTAAGTAGAAGCTACAACAACAACAAAAAATATCCAAAAATTAAAAAAATTTTATATTATATTCTTATAACGATTTATTAAAACATCCTCATATCTTCACCTCAAACCGACCTCAGAAAGATTAAACTGCCTTTCCTATATATAACACAATTATATATATATTATTACTTGTATAGATGTGTGAAAGTCAGCTTCCAAAAATAACAAAACAAACATAATTTTGTAAGTAAAACAATATATTTTTTATATTTGTTCTTTGATCCGAGAAAACAAATTCGGATTTATACAACACCTAACTACCCTTTAAGATTAAAAAATTTAGTCACAATTGCAAAAACCAGTAATAAATAACATACAAATGCTACAACGTTTCCAAAAGTTGTTTTACTCAACAAAACAATTACCGGATGCTATATTCAAATTCAATCAATTAAATGACAAAAGTTATATAAAGATTCGTGGCCCTGATTCGGTGAATTTCCTTAATGGTTTAGTTACTTCAAAATTACAACAACACTTTATTAAGAAAAATCTTACCACTGTGGATAGTAAGACCAATCATACAATCAAAATGATTGCAAGGTTTGATATGACTACCAAAAATTGGGGTCTTTATAACGAATCAAGTCCAAATGGTGACTACATATCCAGATTCGGTCAATATACAAGTTATTTAAACGGTAAAGGTAAATTAATAACTGATTCTATCATATATCCAATTCCTCTAACCTTATCAAATCTTAATGATTACAAATATCCAGAGTATCTCTTGGAATTCGATAAATCAAAAATTATAGATACGATGATTCATTCATTAGATACTCATAAATTACTAAGCAAGGTTAAATTTGAGAAAATATCGAACTTGAAGACTTGGGATGTGTTAGCTTGGTTTCCTAATATTCCAAAAGGCGAAGAAAATCCATGGGTTGACAATATTCTAGATCCAATGACGTTAATGAAAACTCCCAATGATGCATTGGAGTTTACCAATAATGTTGTTGGATCATTGTTTCCAGGTATTGAGAAGAACATATTAGGTATGTATATAGAAAATAGAACCAATGAAGTTTTACGTGATGATGGTTCTGCACCGTTATTATTCAGAATAATAACGGACGAGACTGTAAATAATATCTCAAATCATTTCAATCAGAGTGCATTTCCCTTCAAGTTTGACATTAAGGAAGAAGATTCTTCTTTTTTCAGGAAACTTAGATTAAGTTATGGTCTGATAGACGGTGTCAAAGATTTCAAACCAGAAAGTGTTCTACCTTTAGAGTTGGGCTTTGATTATTTCCCCAATGTTGTAAGCTCAGATAAAGGTTGTTACGTTGGCCAAGAACTCACGGCAAGAACATTTTCTACTGGTATCCTAAGAAAAAGACTGGTTCCAGTAAAACTAACAAATAGCAAACTATTGAAGAATGATCTCGATGCATACTTTGAAATAGAAATGAAACAAGATGAGTCGTCGCTGTCGCCAACACCAGAGAACGAAATTGCAACCAATCCGTTTGGTGAATCAACAAAAACTGTTAGAAAACGTAAAAGACCTGTGGGGTCGTTACTGGCATTTGAAGATGATACGGGCATAGCAATGCTAAGAACAGAATATTTTTTAAAAGCATTCCAAGAATCGATAGGTAATCCCGAAACAAATTTATTCTACATTGAAATTGGTAACGAGGTAGTTGGGGTACAACCACAGCCTCCATTTTGGCTAGATAGGTGGCTCGAAGGAAACAAAAAAAAAGTATGATTCTTTTGTAAATATATATCATTGAATTTCTGATTATTAGATATCTAAAATTAAAAACACAATTTTCTATGTACTTGACTGCACACCCATGCACTTGCAAAAACCCATCCACAGACATTGGAAAATTTGAAAAATTTGAAACTGAAATATAATTTTGAGTTCCGTCTGAAAAAAAAATAAAAAACGAAAACTCGCCTAAGAAAATTGAAGAATTGTGGTCTCAGTACGCGATCGAATCCTTCTGTTTACACAGACGGGACTAGACTAGACAGGAATAATGCAGGGAAGGAACTCGTCGTCTTTCTGCCTGGATTCATTCCAGCTCAGTGTAGGATTCATCTTTTCTTACCAGAGCTTACCAACAGACTCTGTGTGCGATGATGCCCTTCCAAAGCTACTGGATTAGCGTAGGGATCCAATGGATTTTCATAGCTTCCCAAGACAAGCTAGCAAAGAATTCGATATGGTATCCAAAATCTTTTTAACCATGCAATTTATTTAATTAGTTATATTTATTATAGAATAATTTTTTCAATATTTGAAAATTAAATAATAACATTAAGAAAGACCATATACACAAGATCCACCATCAAGATGTCTGACGTTGAAACTCCAGTTGAAGTCCAAGAAGATTTTGAAGTTGTTGAAGAATTTGTCCCAGTTGTTTTGGCTACTCCAATTCCAGAAGACGTTCAACAAGCTCAAGCTGAAATTAAATTATTCAACAAATGGTCTTTTGAAGACGTTGAAGTTAGAGACCCATCTTTAGTTGATTACGTCCAAATCAGACAACCAATCTTTGTCTCTCACACTGCTGGTCGTTACGCTAACAAGAGATTCAGAAAGGCTCAATGTCCAATCATTGAAAGATTAACTAACTCTTTAATGATGAACGGTAGAAACAACGGTAAGAAATTAAAGGCTGTTAGAATCGTTAAGCACACCTTAGATATCATCAACGTTTTAACTGATGCTAACCCATTACAAATCGTTGTCGATGCTATTATCAACTCTGGTCCAAGAGAAGACACTACCAGAGTCGGTGGTGGTGGTGCTGCTAGAAGACAAGCCGTCGATGTTTCTCCATTAAGAAGAGTTAACCAAGCTATTGCTTTATTAACCATTGGTGCTAGAGAAGCTTCTTTCAGAAACATTAAGACCATTGCTGAAACTTTAGCTGAAGAATTAATCAACGCTGGTAAGGGTTCTTCTACTTCTTATGCTATTAAGAAGAAGGATGAATTAGAACGTGTTGCTAAGTCTAACCGTTAAGAAATTTTTTACGATATCAAGCACGAGATCATTATTATTTTCTCAGTTTTTTATTTTTTTATAATTTCTAATTTAATTTCATCAATAACTTCTATATATTAAACATCTGTACAATTTTTATCTGGTTATATTTATGTTTAAAAACTATATAACTTTTAAAGAAAAAATACACAATTCACAATTTCGAACGATTTTTCTTTTCTTTATTAAATTAAACCTTGCTTATTAATGTGGGGAGGAAATGAAACTATTCTGAAGTTTTTTTTTTATATAATTCTGCTTATAAAATTATGATGCTAATGTCAACGTAAAAAAACTTATACAACTGATAACATATCAGTACTTTTAGCTTCTCTGGGGGCAAATCCATCGGGTCATACTTCTATCTATTATGATTGATTTGTCTCTTGATTTCAGTATCAATATGTAGGAATGAACATGCTAAAATAAAGTCAGCAGTAATTACCAAAGAACCACTAATGATATAACATAACCATAAATATCCATTCTTAGCCAATATACCGGTGAAAATTGGACCGATACAACGTGCAAACGTCTTACCAATATTCACTATACCCATAACTTTAGTTAAATCCTTGGGTTTTATTAAATTTGTTAATAAGATTTGTCTTGGTGTGACATCCATTGCAGTAGTCGCAAAATGTAAGTTCAAGAATAAAATCGATAATGGTAAATGATTTTTAGCTGTTGGAATCAGTATCGAAAATAGTCCTGACGGAATTTGTACCAACAATGTAGCTCTTACTGGACCAAATAATCTGGCAATTATAGAGGAAGGAATTGTTGAGGATGCCATTACTAATTGAGTACAAAAGAATAAAGTACCTAGTGCTAAGGAACTCATTTCAAACCATTTTTTATAATAATAAACCATCCATCCACTTGTCATAAAACCGGAACCAAAGGAGTCAACCATAAAGATTACTAAAAGTTTCATTAAAATAGAAATCGTTTCTTTTGAAAGTTTAGTTTTATCTGTTGAAGCGTTTGAGTCTCTAGATAAACGACTATGATGAGCTTCTTCCATTAATGGTGCCATTTCATCATTAACAACAGCTTCTGGTAATTGTGTAACTTCATCTAAGTGCTCATGATAGTGGCCATCTAATTCTGTTTGATCTGATAATGAAATCATGACAATTACTTTACCGAATGCAAATATCGAATAAAGTACAAACACCAATTTATAACATTCCAAATTTGTTTTGGCAAAACCAGCGGATTTTAAGAAATGAATAAAAGCACCAGATACAATTGCACCAAGAGCACTACCTACTGTTCCTATCAAAGCATGCATAGCATATATTTCTGGTCGTTTATTATTTGGTGATAAATGTGCAATCATCGATTCTTCAATGGATTTGAAGGGTCCAACTTCATCACTGGATGGAGATATAACACCAAAGATAGCAAAAAGCAGTAAAATATGGAAGTTTTCATTGAAAGCGAAAACAATACCACTTATCATCATCATTATTGACCCATAAATTAAAACTTTTCTTCTCCCCCATGCATCTGCATACCATGTAAGTATATATGAACAAAGGACATCCCCAATTAACGTTAAAGACATAAACAAACCGATCTTATCCTCTTTCATATGAATTGCGTTTAAAAACAAGGTTAATACTTGGTTTGTTAAACCGTATGCCAATAATCTGAGAAACACAGATATCCATAATAATTTAATATCTCTCGGTGCCTCTTTTACCTCTTTCAAAATATTCATTCTCAAGTAGAAGTAACTGAGTATGTTGCCAATTAGCAATGTCTGTTTGAGTGTTCCTTAAATAAACTGATGCTTATAGTTTACATCTTTTTTTTCAAACATTAATTTTTTTTTGCTTAGGCGATCGATGCCTTTGATTCTATAACATATCTTCTTATAAATGATGGACATAAAGTTCGACACTATTGTTACCTGCCTGTGCATTAAGCTTGAATGCCATTACTATAGGAACCATTGGTTTACACAGTACCTAGCAGTTTTAAATCTTATTCAATGCGTCCTTGATGACCACAGTTCTTGAAAAGTCACCTTCATAATCTTAATAGAAACTGCTTTTCTTTTTCGAAGCACAGTAACATTCTATAGTCATCGTATCCATCATTAAATAGCTTACATAAACACTTTATGTTAAGAGCTTTATTATGAGTAATACGACTCATTTACTAACAAAACAAGCAGGTCGCGTGCAAAAAAAAATTTTGCAATACAATAAATGATGAATGAGGTACAGTAAGACAATAGTCACAGGTAATTCACAACAGGCCCACAAAACCAACTGAGATTACACAAGCTATAGTCTGTTTATTAATTTCAAGAAGCCGTAGGTTTTCGTGAGACATGGATGAAAATACCGTTAATCAACGTAGCAACAGTAACAGTGTCACGAGCATACCCACAAGTGCAACAAATACACCATTGAGCTCAACTAATGATACACCATCTCATGAGGTGACATCTTCTTCAGCAAATACCACGGCGAGGGTTTATAAGAAGAAGAAATTTGCATGCGTAGAGTGTAGGCAGCAGAAGTCTAAATGTGATGCGCATGATCGTGCCCCAGATCCCTGTAGTAAATGTGCAAAGAAAGGTGTACCATGTATTCTTAAAAAAGATTTCAGAAGAACATATAAGAGGGCTAAAAATGAGGCCATTGAGAAAAGATTCAAGGAACTGACTAAGACCTTGACTAATTTGTCTTCTGATCAAATCCTTAAAAAGATTGAACAAGAACAGTTGGCTTTGTTGGATAATAATAATTTTACTAAAGATAAAATCAAGAAATTAAGCAAAAAGAAAAATCGTTCAGATGTTCAAGAGCAAGATGGAGAAGAAGAAGAAGAAGAAGAAGAAGAGGAGGAGGATTCTGCCAACGATTCACCTGAAAGCACCTTCAAATATTTTGAATCAGGAATGACTGAGTATCAGTTGAAATGTACACCTAAAAGCCTCGGTGACATATATATGTCGAGCAGTGATATTGCTGAACTTTTCCAAGAATTTGCTTCAAAATACCATCAATTTTTACCTGTTGTTGATCTGGATAAAGGTGCTGAAAGAATTTACGCCTTATCCCCATGTCTATTTTGGGTCATCTTACTTATTGGTCTGAGGCGAAAACCTAACTCAAATGATTTAATGACTAGATTATCAAGTTTAGTTAAATCAACTCTTTCAGAAATTACTATATCACCAATCATCAGATATACTCCATCTGATTCAGATGAACCAATATTAAACGTAGCATCTGTTTACTCGGTACAAGCTTTCTTACTATATACATTCTGGCCGCCACTGACATCTTCTTTGAGTGCAGATACATCTTGGAATACTATCGGTACAGCAATGTTTCAGGCAATCAGAGTCGGCTTGAATTGTGCTGATTTTTCAAAAGAATATGCTACAGTCAATTCTGAACTAATAAATGAACAGAAAAGAACTTGGATTTGCTGTAATATTGTATCGCAAATTATTGCATCATCTTTTGGTTTTCCTGCATATGTGTCATTTGATCATTTAGTAATAAGTTCGCTAAAGAAAAGTAAGAAAAATGATAACTCAATGATACCAAACCAACTAAAACAAATGACTCAAATAGCATATTTTGAAAATCAGATCATTAATACCATGAATTCGAATCCGTCCAATAAACTGGGTATGATCAATAACGATGAAAGACAACCACTTTTAAACGTTTTAAATCAGCAATTGTCACAATTAGAAACAAATTTAAAAGAAAAGTATTACTTTGATAACATCAGAAAATTCTTATTGTTAGTTGCAAAAGTACATTTATTAACATACTATTTTACTGATACTGACTCTCATTCCAATTTTGGGGTTAATTCTAATTTCGAGACCAAGTGTGGTTTAGTTAAAGTTTACAATGCAGCTATAAATTTGTTGAACCATGCATACAAAATGTATGAAGCAGACGCATCAATCATCAAATATTTTCCTGGTTGTTTTGTCTTAGATATTTGGCAATCTGCCTGTATTATCAGCAAATTAATTCATTCATCTTTATCATCGACGATAGACATCACTCGTGGGAAGGTTGCTTATCAAAATGCAATTACTTTAACGTATAAAGCCTCTGTATTGAAGCATGACATGGCTTACAGATCATCTGGAATCATGAGAAGTATCTGGAGTCTGTTTAATAACATGTATGAAGAATGGAAATCAAAGAACAAGAATAGTAAAAAAGAATTTAATTTGGGCATAACTGTCAAATCAAGAATGTCGGTTAGTGTTTTTTTTGATTGTCTGTATATATTAAAAGAAAAGTGTGGTGTAGCAAAGCTAGAAAGGGAGAAAAGAGTACAAATAAATGGAAAGAACTCTTCTCCTTCTCCTTTGAGTGCGAACGGCGATGATAATACAGGAACAGATAATGGTTATGACAATTCCGATGATGATGGTAACAATTCTGGTGGCTATAAACAAATTCAACAACATCCAGAAATGAAAGGTAGAAGAATTATCGAAACCATTCCGTTAGATCCTAAACCAATCAATGCTGGTAGTACAATAAGTTCAAATAGACAAAATCTAACCCCTTCATCAACGACGTCATCAACTAATAACATTGGAACTACCACATCTACTACAATTCAACAAGTCAATATGCCAAATTCACCAATTGGTGTACCCCTTTTACTATCTTTTGATACTCTAACAAACAAACCCTTTGCCCATGATTCTCAATCTCCGCCATTTGCACTTAAAACAGAAAAAACCATGACAACGCTATCTCCTATAAATAACGATATCAATTCCAGGATGGCTCATATTCCATCTATATTTAGTCACGAGAAACAGGTTAGACCTATAGTCAATTATAACTCAAGCATTATTAAAAGCAATGCGGAGAAGGGCAATGCTGATAGTAATATATCACTTTCCTATGCTAACGACAATAATAACACCAATCACATGATAGATGATGCTATCAGAATTACAAATACAAGCGCAAGTGTTGCGAACTCGATCAGCAATGCAAGTGCAACTGGTAGTAATAAAGAATCGCCAAACTCGATAATGGCAAATTGGGATAATTGGGAGTCCGATATGGTTTGGAAAGATGTCGATATTTTAATGAACGAGTTTGCATTTAACCCCACAGTATAGAATGTGTCAAATATATCACAACTACGTACATTTTGTAACATTATAGCACATTGTAGTATGTTATAACTACTAATAAAAGTAATATGTATCTACAGTCATGTGATAAAACACACCGTTAAGTATGCGATGTACAGGTGTCCTGAAAATTTTTCCTGCCTTCAATGGTTTTCTCGTTTTGACAATTTAGTAATTTTATTCGAACGATTTAGACCCATTGCGAAAGAAGATCTAACGACATCTGAGTAATTCAATATTGTTGATAGATTATTTAATAATAAAATACACTTTGTCGTTTAATCTCTTTATCTTTTTTTGGTAACAAAAGAGCGAATTAATCTATTTCCTCATATAGTATATTAATAGTTTGTGCAAACGAATAGTGAAAAAGTATTTTAACAGGGAAGAAGAATTTTAGCTATTACTTTATAATAAAAATGACTGATTTACAAGATAGAGAACCAAGCATTATTATTAATGGTAATTTATCTGTTGATGAGGAAGAACAACTCGAAGAAACTGTAGTTGATGAACAGATTGCCCATGATGAAGAAGAAGAAGAAGAAGAAGAACAAAAACCAAAGAAGAAAGTTGCTTTCACTGGTATTGACGATGGCGAATCTGAAGAAGAAAAGAGAAAACGTGAATTTGAAGAAGGTGGTGGTTTACCAGTTCAACCAGAAAATCCTGATTTTTCTAAATTAAATCCATTGTCTCCAGAAATCATTAACAGACAAGCTACTATCAATATTGGTACCATTGGTCATGTCGCTCACGGTAAATCTACTGTCGTAAGAGCCATTTCTGGTGTTCAAACTGTCCGTTTCAAGGATGAATTAGAACGTAACATTACTATCAAATTAGGTTATGCTAACGCAAAGATTTACAAATGTCAAAACCCAGAATGTCCAGAACCAGATTGTTATAGATCATTTAAATCAGATAAGGAAATTAATCCAAAATGTCAAAGAGTAGGATGTGATGGCCGTTACCAATTAGTTCGTCATGTTTCATTCGTCGATTGTCCAGGTCACGATATTTTAATGAGTACTATGTTGTCAGGTGCCGCAGTCATGGACGCTGCTTTACTTCTAATTGCAGGTAATGAATCTTGTCCTCAACCACAAACATCAGAACATTTAGCAGCTATTGAAATTATGAAATTAAAGCATGTTATTATCTTACAAAATAAAGTGGATTTAATGCGTGAAGAAAGTGCTCTAGAACATGAAAAATCTATTCTAAAGTTTATTAGAGGTACTATTGCCGATGGTGCACCAATTGTCCCAATTTCTGCCCAACTGAAATACAACATCGATGCTGTTAATGAATTTATTGTAAAAACTATTCCAGTCCCACCAAGAGATTTCATGATTTCTCCACAATTAATCGTCATCCGTTCCTTCGATGTTAACAAACCCGGTGCAGAAATCGATGATTTAAAGGGTGGTGTTGCAGGTGGTTCCATCTTAAATGGTGTTTTCAAATTAGGTGATGAAATTGAAATCAGACCAGGTATTGTCACAAAAGATGAAAAGGGTAGAATCCAATGTAAACCAATTTTCTCAAACATTGTCTCTCTATTTGCGGAACAAAATGATTTAAAATTTGCTGTTCCAGGTGGATTGATTGGTGTTGGTACTAAAGTCGATCCTACATTATGTAGAGCAGATCGTCTGGTTGGTCAAGTTGTTGGTGCTAAGGGTCATTTACCAAATATTTACACAGATATTGAAATTAACTACTTCTTATTACGTCGTTTGTTAGGTGTTAAGACAGATGGTCAAAAACAAGCAAAGGTTAGAAAATTAGAAGTTGATGAAGTTTTAATGGTAAATATCGGTTCAACTGCTACTGGTGCCCGTGTCGTTGCCGTTAAAGCTGATATGGCCAGATTACAATTAACTTCTCCAGCTTGTACAGAAGTTAATGAAAAGATTGCTTTATCTAGACGTATTGAAAAGCATTGGCGTTTAATTGGTTGGGCTACAATCAAAAAGGGTACCACTTTGGAACCAATCGCCTAAATAATGATATAGCATATATGTTATTGTTACCCACTCATATTTTTTATTTTTCCTTTTATCATATAATCATTACGGCTATAGTGTAAATATATCTTATCGTTATAATTATTATCAATATTACTCTATAATCCTTTATATCTTTTATATGCACCTATCAAAATCTATTATATTACATTAATTATCCCTTTTCTAAATTCTGAGTTGCTTTCCATATGTGAGCACGATGAAAGGCCAAGCATAGATGTGGTAGCAGAAATGAATGATTTTATGAACGAGAATATTAATAAGATGAACGTTATTATTTCCTAATCATTAAGCTATGTAAACGCATATATACTTAAAAGTAGTGGATAGTCTACTAAGTTTAAGTGCCAGGTTTAATTTGAGCTTATAAGCTATAATCTATGAATTTTCGCATACGTTGGGAGATGCACAGAGATGCACATAGATGCCAGTTGTTTTTTTCTTGGAATATTTATTCCATTACAAAGTGAATAATTAACGTACATACGACTTTATGTATAATATATTAGGTGCTCATAACCCTGATGCTACTTTTTATGATTTTCTGATCTTCTGATCAAAGCTACAGTCTCTCGATAAGTGTCTGAAACTTGGAACTTCTGAAATGAATCGATTTTCATCAACCTGTACATATGATTTCCAACTTTCTCAAACAATGGGTATAGTGTTTTTAGAATTTTTATTGTATTTGAGAGCGAATCACTATATAGAGGAGGTGCCGACGTTGATACAATAATACTGTTTTCTGATATTGTTTTACCTGATGAAAGTTTGTCGCTAATACCAGGCTTATTATCATTAAAAAAATTCAAAGGAGAAGGTTTGAGTTCCCTTGGTGACATTTTTTGCTTTCCCATATTGAAAAAGTGATGTGTGTCCGAGTTATATGCCCTTGAAGGTTTTGTAATGAGAATAGGTGGTGGCTTTATGCTTTCAATTTTTGGTGACTGTGGATACCCTGGAGATTGAAGACCGCCATCTGCAGCAGTTACTTGATTAAACGTACTAGATAACGGTGACTGAGGGTGTACCATGACATCAACGATGGATTCACGAAGGTTGTGATCAATATTCAATTGGTATGGGGCTCCAACCATAATGTATGAAGAGTATATGTGATATGCCATTTCTAGACATTCATTTGCTTGCTTTATCAAAGCTAAATCGATATTTGCCATAATTGAATTTTCAGAAGGTTTATATCTTTTTTTATGACTAAGGTCTGTCATATTCTTGGAGTCTATAAGTTTCTTCAGTAGTGTCATTTTTTTCAAAAACTTCTTGATTTCAATGTAAACGTCCAGATTTTCAGCACAGAATTCCTTTTCAAGATGCAGTCGAAACAGATATCTCATACCAGGATCATTTAATACATCATCAAGAGTATGAAGTTCGGTTTCTGTTAAGGATTGTTTACTTTCGCGAGTATGATTGTTAAGCAAAATTTTATCATCGGTAACCAAAATGTTTCCAGTAACTGCAAAGCCAACATCTATGCGGTCATCTTTTGGTGTCTCAATTTTAATATTCGAATAATCATTGATGGACTTTTTAGCACCACCCTTTGCGTCCCATTGAATAATACTTTTACCTAATTTAGTTAATGTATAATATGACGATCGACTTATGCAAAAGTGCTTCCCAGAATTTTGAGAAGGAGGAAGCAGTATCGGCACTATCAATCCCATCTTCAAGAAAAGGGCTCCGACAGCAACAGCTTCTTTGGGGTATATAATATCGGTACAATCCATTAACCATTGCCAGAGTGCCTTTGTAGTAAAACTAAAATCAATGACTGTTTTATGATTTCCAAAACTTTTGGATTTAAATAACCTGATACCTTTATCAGACACATAATATTGAACGTGTGAATCAGAATCAGGGTTAGTAAAGAATCTATGAGCGAACGGAGACTCTCTTAATTCATTATGGAATTCTTTTTCTTCAATTTGATCGGACCATGAGATAGCATCTGCTTTACGTCCTGTGTCCTTGTTGTATGTCGTGAATTCCATATTTTCAAATGTAAATGTATCATTAGTATATTCCAGTAAACTAGATAATGAAGGTAATTTGTCATTTGGATTTGTAGGTGACCAAATATTTGGAGAAGAGCCCATCAGTTTAATGAATAAAATATGTATTAAATAATCACTGTGAATTATGGAATCCGTGACTGAACTTCGTTCGAAGGTAAAGAGTTCAACTGAATTGAACGAAGATAATAATATCTTCGGAATTTTTTTCAGACCAATATCTCTTGCGTACTTTTGAAGGATAGCTACACCTTTTGGTGTTGGTTGCAGAAGGACCTTTTCCTTGGGTTCACATCGAGTCCTATCTGCCGGTGTATGTAGTAACTTTGCGGCCATGAATACCGTCAATAGATCACGAGCTAAATTCTCTTTCATTTGATACGATACATTAACACAAGTGGTGTTCATCTCTGAATGAATCTCTAATTTCTTCATTTTTTCAATTGCTTGTTGCATTGAAAATGAGAATGGATATGTTTTATTAAACGATCCAAAGAGTCTTTTATGCTCGTTTGTCCCTTCTTTCAAATCCAAGGATATAAGGAATACTGAAAAGACTGCTTTTAGGTCATCTGTAAATATGAGACCATTTGGGGTTCTTGTGAAACTCTTAGAGACTATTTCTCGAGCTTTTTGATTCCCTTCCGCAATAACCATCTTAAAAGTTATAAAGATATAAGGGAAACAGTCTATGAAAATCAACCAAATAATAGCAAGATTGTAAAATGGATATTAAAATTAATCGTTATTTGAAATGTTTCTGCTTTTGCAGGCATGATCATCGCTCCATATAGCATCACTCTATATATAAACGATTTGAATAATAATTATCATACCCCTTGGACAAAATCAATTAACTACAAACTTTTTCCTACTATTCTTTGAAGAGAATATAGAACATGTAAAACGCCGCATGTGTTTCATAATCGTTGTTTCAAACACTCAATTTGCGATAGTGCAGCTGTGCTTACTTAACAGGAAAGCGAGAACCTCAAAAAGCGCGATGCGATGCCTAAAACAAAAAAATGAAACAGGAATTCATAAATTTATTCTAAGAAACAATACGAATTATTTCAATTTCTTAATTATCGACCAAAAAAAATCTATGTCTCTCAGTAAGGCCTTTATTTTTTGCAGACATAATGCAGGATTTTTAGTTCTTTCATATGCATCTGCAACCAAACGATAAAATGTTGAATTCGGATCATCTAGTATTTCGTCCACTTGCGA
Source organism: Jamesozyma lodderae (assembly GCA_030571655.1). NCBI lineage: Eukaryota > Fungi > Ascomycota > Saccharomycetes > Saccharomycetales > Saccharomycetaceae > Jamesozyma > Jamesozyma lodderae. The sequence continues at coordinate 29,453 of JAJLYF010000073.1, read as the reverse complement.
GTTCCACAAATCCAAATAAAATCTCGAGTCATCCTCCATCTCAGTTTCATTGCTCAAAGGAAATTTAATTGTTTCCTTTATATGCTCAATAAACTCTTTCAAGGACTCGAACTCAATATTTATAACAACGGGAAATTTTTTATATTGCCCTTTATCATCTCTTGTGTCATCAAATGCAGCTATACACACCTGATTATTTGAAATACCATCTATGGGGAAGAGGCTATCGTCCCATCTTTCCATCCTTGTAAAAGAGAAGAAAATAACAATAGGTTTTGGCTTCGAAAAATGCTGGCTATCTTTTGGATATGTACTGATATAATTAATAAACTCAATAGTATGGAAAAAGTCTTGGAGAATTGTTTGTATATTCATACCTGACCCCTGGCGCTGCTTGGAGTCATCAAGATTTAGAGAGTACAAATTTTTCAACCGGTCAAGTTGCTTAATTATTAAAATCCTAAGTTGCTCTTCAGTAGAGTACCCTAAATGGCCATCTACATTCAATGTAATTAAATCCTTGCCAAACTTTTCACATCGGTTTAAAAGTTCTTCGTAAAAACTACTATTCAAGTATTCAATTTGCGACCTAATTAAAATCGGTTTGGGTGACTGTCCATTTATTAGCAAATCATCAAACACACCATTCAACTGGTTTTCATATTTGCGTAAAATAGCGGGTGTACGATAAGGGTTTCTTGTATATGGAGTACCCAAACGCTCATATAATCGACGACCAAAGTTGTTAGATGCTTTCAACCTTCTTTCAAAGAAAAACATATCACAACCATTTTTTTTCTGAACTATCTTTGAATGGTTTGCAACTAAAGGTTTAGTGATTGAAACTTCTTTCCTTCGATTGTGGTTAATCATGGAATAATCAACATGCATTGGTTTTGCCTTTTTCTTAGCTTTATCCGCTGACTCCTTTTCGTTTCTAGTCTGTGCAATAATTTCCCTTTTATTATTATTATTCCCCGTATCAGGTTCTTCTATGCTTTTCTTTTTTGATGATACTAATTTGATTTTCTTCAATTGAGATATTTGTTGATGGTCATTTCTTACATCCTGTACAATTTGATTGGAATCAACTGCAATAGCAGATTTTCTTATGGGCCCAAAATCCTCATCTGTTGAATTCATTTTGGTAGCGGCTTCTATAGCTTTGAGTTGCATTAACTTAAACATGTTGGCTCATGTCATTATTTGTTTGTTTACTTAATTTAGTTTTTGATTATCTAGCGGGCGAGGCGCTATGTTGCCAAAGAAAAATAATTAAATAAAATGATATTTCTATATTATTAAAAGCATAAAACACTTATAAAAATGTGAAAAAAAAAAATTTAATTACTTTACAAACATTTTTATTTTACAACTAGGGAAAAAAATTTATAAAAAAAATTATCTATTGTGATTCCTTTCCTTTAACCTACTATTCTATGTTATATTTTTTATTTTTTTAATTATTTTTGTTAAAAAAACTTCAGAGATTTTTCTTTTTTTTAATCTTGTTCTCGAAAAGAAGATAAATGGATAAAATAAGATGTAAATTTTCCTTATTTCTTACCAACAACTTCCCATTCACTGTTATCGTCAACAGTTAAATCAGCCATTTTTTGTTCAGCTTCAACGACAACGTTCTTGGTGGAGTCATTTTCCTTCTTTGGTTCTTCTTCAGTAGCATCTTCTTCATCGTCATCATCTTCGGTACTTAAAACATCAAAAGCAGATTTTTGTATCTTGGCTTTCTCTACGACAGGTTCTTGTGTAGCGGTAGATTTCTTGTTGTAAGATGGTTTAGTGTTGGATTGCTTACCAAATTGAGAACCTCTAGCAACACCCCAATCTAATTCTGGTTCATCCTTCTTTCTTTGAGGTCTTGGAGCAGCTGTAGTGGTAAAATGAGAACCTCTAGCGACACCCCAGTCTAATTCAGGTTCATCCTTTTTCTCTCTTGGTTGTCTTGCAGATTTGAAGTGAGAACCTCTAGCAGAATCCCAATCTATATCAGCTTCTTCTCTTCTTTCTCTTGGTGGTCTAGAGGCTTGGAAGTTAGAACCTCTAGCGGCACCCCATTCTAATTCAGGTTCATCTCTTCTTTCTCTTGGTGGTCTAGAAGCTTGGAAATTGGAACCTCTAGCGGCACCCCATTCTAATTCAGGTTCATCTCTTCTTTCTCTTGGAGGTCTGGAAGCGTGGAAATTAGAACCTCTAGCGGCACCCCATTCTAATTCTGGTTCTTCTCTTCTAGAGGCTTGGAAATTAGAACCTCTAGCAGAATCCCAATCGATGTCAGAGCCACCAAATCTACCACCACCTCTTCTTGGGGCAGCAACAGAAACGTAAACGGTACGGTCATTTAATTTTGTAGCATTGAAAGTTAAAGTTTTAACTAAATCTTCACGTTCTTTTAAAGAAACAAAAGCCATACCTTTTAAACGAGTTGGATCATTCATACTTTTTGGTAAATCAATTTCTTCAACAGCGCCTTCTTTCATTAAACCATCTTCAACCCAAGCCTTGACACCTTCTGGACTAATATCCCATGGAATATTATTAATGATAGCTCTATATGGTGGATAATCTGGAACAGGGTATTCTTCATGAGCTCTTCTTGAACCGCCAGCTAAAGCAGGATCCAATCTTGAGCCTTTACCTTGAGGTAAAGAAGCATTTTTCAATTCTTCTAATGGGATGGTGTTAGCAGAAGCATTTTCAATTGGGATGTTAATTTTGTTTAAATCGACATCTTCTTCAGCCCAAGAGGAATTGAAAGTATCATCGTTTAAGAAGGAGTTCAAATCCATCTTAACGGTTTTCTTTGGAGGAGCCATATTTTAAATTTTTTTTTTTTAATTAAAATGTGATTAGTTGGTATTTGTTTTTAATGTTATTTGGTAACAGAAAAAATCAATAATACTAAGATAGACTTGTTAGTTGATATAAAGTTACTGCTAAATAAGGTTAAAAATATGTCACTTTCCAAAAAGAAATTGGGTTTCAAGTAAGTCAAAAGCTATCTATCTATTCATGTTTCCTTCATCATCCAGGTTGTTTTGGGTTTCTCTTTCGCTTTCAGACAGTAAAGAAAAATTTTCATTATGAAAAATTTTGTTGCGTTGTGTTACCCGGTGATGTATTTTGGTTCATAACAAGATTAGTTGGTGTGTGTTGTCTTTAATAAAGAGTATGTTTCAAGTACTTCTTATGTATAGTAATGATTAGGCATTGGCACAGGAGTAATACTGATCAAACAATGGCAACAAAAAGCTTCCATGACTATAGGGGCCTTTGAAAGCTTCTATGAAGGTGTTATATAACTAGGGATGAAACTCCGTCTCCGTTCAAACCCTAACAAGCGCACGGCAACAATCAACAAAAACAAGATGTTAGTCTGGCACTACCCTAACATGGAACCCCGGAAAATTAAATTAATTGTCCAACCCTAGGTGCCAACTGTAGCATTTTTGATAGACGCCCTACAACCCCGCAGAAAATTGCCGGGCAGCAAAACAACAAACCCTCATTTGTGCGCATTTCATCGCACAAACTTCCAAAGCTTCCTTTTTCTTAATCTAATCTCTACCCGTAATTACTTAATCTGTAATGTTACTTCATCGTATTGTTATTGGGATGACTAAAAAATAAAGAATTTTCAACCCTCTAGGAAAATCACTATATAAATATATATACTACTAAAATTTATTTATTTAAACTGAACTAAAACAGTGCAGTCAGATATCTGTTTGCATATCGTATTGAAGCCATAAAGAAATTATTAGGCTAAGTGTGTCCAAGGAGAACGAATACCGTTTATAACTGCATTAAAAATCATAGGAAAGTAGGCAGTCCCCTCATAAAAAAAAATGTTTTCAATTTATCTGCCCACTTGGCTCATTGTTACAACATTAACATTTGTACTGCTAAAATATTTATTAATATACTTTTTAGGGTTAGGTATTGGCTATATTAATCCACTTAGAGCCAAATTAGTCGGTATTACTTATAAAGATAAGATAAGAATTAGTGAAATTCAAATATTACCAACTAAGAAGAGAATCGTCCTTAATGGTATTACCGTGTTAGAATCCAAAAAGATATCCTCAACTCCCATAAAGAATGAAAATACAAAATCAGCTAAAAAACCCTTAAATGCCAACAAATTATTACGTTGGATACCAAGCAAACTATCGTTCCTATCGAAGTTATTGACGGGTTTTCAACTTGAAGTGAACAATTTAAAATTTCAAAAACATGATATTGCTATATCTGTTTTAATTTTAGAAACCTCTATAGTACCATCGATTAACCAAATTGGTCTGGAAATTTTTCTAAGAGAAACTAAATGGAAGACTGAATGTCTATGTTCTGATAATATCTTTAGCACAAAAGCAACTGTCAACTTCGAAAAACTTTACAATAACGAGTTCCCATTAGAAAAAATTATTATAGATCTTAAATTAGGCAAAATAGCTTTACCAATGGAATCCATCTACCAATTAAAGAACGAAAAGAAGGAAGAACGTAGTCGCCTTGATAAGGATTTAATGTCAAAATTAGATGCTGATGAACATGCACTCACCGTTGATGATGTAGAGACTGCAATACAAAAAATAATTGCTAAAATGAATAAACTCAGTAAACACAGTATACCATTACAAGAATGTAATATAACTGCTGATAAATTCATGATTAATAACTTTGCATTAACTACAAATCCAAAATTAAGAGAAATTAATGAATTTTTAAGTTATCATATCTGTGTTTCTAACTTCACCTTCAACGCTTCAAGATTTGTCAAGGGAATGCCAGGTTATAGATTATCATTCAGTAAGGATGATCAACCATTCAAGATAACTACAACTTTATCGAGATTAAATATATGTTTGAATATGAAACGTAAAGGTGAAGAAAGAAAACTTGTTAAAATTATGGAATTACCAAATTTATCATTATTTGGTGAGACAAATTTACTTTCACAACAATTTGAATTCAATAGAGGTGAAACTTTGGAAAATGCCGTTTGTAATTTAAAAGGTACCATATCGTCACCAACATTTGATATCGATATAAAGCATCTTTCTTTCCTCAAGTCATTTTTGAAAAATATAAAAGTTTTCACCCAATCTTTTAGTCATCCAGTCGTTGTAACATGCGGTGCTGATAGTCCAATGGCAAGAACAAAACGTCTATTTACATCTTATTTTCAAAGTTTTCTTCCACTAATAAGTATTAAACTGAGTCTAGAAGATGCTAAAGTTGTAATCTCAGATGACAACGATTTAATTATATTAAAATTATCAGCTTTAATGTTCCACATGAAATCTAATAGAAGTGTTTTAGACACATTCGAAAAGCAACAAAAAATATATTTTGAAGCTGTTAAAACTTTAGAAGTATTAGATCTGTCCGTTAAACACGTTATTAAAAATACAAATTATTCAAATAAAATTCTTAAATTGAATACTATTGGTCTACAAGAAATAAATAAAATGGAACCTGAGATCTTAATTACTGTCACTGGTAATTTGGAGTCACTTGAAATTGATCTCTCAGAATTACCAACCATGGTTATGCTAAATAGATTGATCAGAAAATTAGATTGTCAAATTCTACACGTTGAAGAAAATTATTTCAAGCCTCTTTATGAAAGGTTTGCCTCCTTCATCGAATCTTCGGAAAATCAATGCTCTTTAGTTAGTAAAACATTTGACGAGAAATTAATCTCCCCAAAAGATTTTATCTTCAAACCTTTAGGCGACTGTTTTGACTACGTAAAAGTAGATGTCACTAATATCAAAATACTGTTAGGTGCAAGATCCGTTTTTATGCCACCTAATGTGTTCTCATCTACTGATCCTCAAAGTTCACATGATCTTATTGGCGGTAAATTGAGAAAATTTTGCATAGATATGGATCGCTTGGAAATTGCATTAAGTGGTAGCCAAACACAATGGAAGAATAAATGTGATAGTGGTCAAGTTACATTGGTTAAATCTGGAGAACCTTCAGGTTACCGTTCATATGGAAGTGAGGGACTGGACAATATATCAACAAGTGAAGCTACTGAAGTTGCCTATCCATGGAAAGTTAATATCTTGATCAATAAAGTGATAACCACTGTCATTGGTGAAACTCCTAATTGTACTAAAGAATTAACTAGAAGAACAGTTTCAAATTTATCTGTCTTATCCTTTAGTATATTTCCAGAAAGTGAAGGATTTTCAATAAACGACGAACAGAAAATTATGGTTCACATTTCAAATAAAAAACTGAAGACATTATTTTGTTTAAGTAATGTCTTCCTAGTTATATCTGGTATACATACTTTACATCAAATTTTTGGAAAGAATTTAGGGAAACACACTCGTGAATCCTGGGCTAAGAAATATTTCATGGCAATTGCAAAATCAAAGAAAAAATCTGCAATGCAAACTGTCAACTGGAAAGAATTAAAAGACTTAATCTCAATCAACTTTCTTTCTGATGAATTTAGTTTAGTAATGAATTTACCAAATGGTTTAAAGACAAAAATAGAAGCCCTTGACACATCTCTAAATGTTGAAAGACTTTCTGAAGTAACTTTGAAAGGTAAATACTTTAGAAACTGTATGGAGTCACCTTCACAACCAGACAGTTGGGAAAGATTTTTAACAATCAATAACTTTACCGTTACTGTCAATACAAATGACTTGAAGGAACAGAAAAGCAACTACATACCTCCATCACCATTAGTTCCAGCTGCTATCACTCTAGAAAATGAGTCCTGGCACTTCAACATCCCTCATAAATTTGAACTGCATAGATTGATTGATAATTTCTCCACTATTATAAAATCAATAAAACAAATGATGTACTCCTTTAAAACTTCAAAGAATAACCTAATTATATTTCCAAGTGAAGTTAGTAACCCGTCATTACCCAATATTAAGCTAAAATCAAAAAGATATATTTTGAGTATCGCTGATGATCCGTTTGAAGCTCAGATGAATACTATATTCCAAATTGGTTTGCAGGAACAAAAATCAAGACTAACTAAATGGAAAGAATTCAATGAGAATGTTGTAAATAAGATTCCGCAAAGGCAAAGATCTAAGATCAATGGCGAAGTATCCGAAATGATCAACCACAAGAGGTTGAAATCTTTGTCTGGTAAATATTATCATAACAAGAAATCAAAGGGAGATGATAACGGCCCATTAGTGGCGACCCCATTTGACATTGATGGTAAGAATAACGAGGAAAACGGGCCAACAGAAGAGGATATTATCAGCAATACAATTGAAAATGCCTATGAGAGACTTCAAAGAAATATCTCCACATCGTGGGTCAGAAGAATACAAAATTTTAAAGCCAGAGAAAACGAAGAGTTTATTAAGAATTTCTCATTTCTATGGGGTGGAATCGATCTCACTGCTATGCCTAGTGGTATGAATAAAAATGTTCAGGAATTCACGAAATATCCATTTTTATCTAGTTTAATTATGGAAGATATTGATGTTGACATCTCAAAACCATCGTTTGGTGTGGATGGTATTTCTGACTTTATCTTTAAAGTAGGTAAGGGAGTACCAAAGGATACAAAATACTCGATTTTGATCCCAATGCATCTGGATGCCAAGTTCAGCGAAATAAGATGGCATATGAGAGATTATCCTTTGCCATTTATTCACGTCCCATCATTAGATGTTACACAATCAAAAGAAACTCATGCTTTACGTATTCACGGTGATTTTATAGTGTCTGAAGACATGATTCAATCTGATCACGAATTAAGAGTAGTCTTCGTTCCTTTAGTTCCATCGATCATTGTAGAGAATACCGATCGATATTACTCACTATTAGTGCCAAGAACAGTTACAAGTTTAAAGTTTTACACTGATTTACATTTTGATGTCAAATCAAACAAGACAACAATGATTACTTTTGGTAGTTCGTATCAACCAGCAATTCAACAAACAATGCAATGCATTGATAATATTTCGAAACCACCGTTGGATCCTTCTCAAAAGACTGGGTTCTGGGATAAGGTTAGATATTTGATGCACGGGAAAATTAAGATAAATTGGGTAAATAATGGTAGATTTGAAGTTGGTTTGAAAGGTGCAAAGAGCCCATATATGCTTGGTGACGTATCTGCAGGGTATTCTTTAGGTTTCGGAGGCAATGTTGAGCTTAATGTTAATGAGTTTAATGATCCAAAGAAATTTTTGGTATGTAGCGCTGAAAGACTATACTTTTTCATTCCAAACTTTTTTGCCAAACCGTTATTAGTCTGGTCAAGATCAAGTAAGGACCCTGTATTTATTCCGAATCAAACTGATACAAATTTGCAGGAATATGCATCCTTTTATTATCTTCTAGACCTAGAAAGACAAAAGAATGAACCAGCTGACATTAGTAAAATGCATGCTGCATTTATTGAAAAGGTGGCCATTAAATTAACTGGTGGCATGGAATTACATTTAGGTATGGCTTTCGAGCGGTTAGTAACTGGTACTAACCAAAGGTCATTTAATTCTGTCAAACACTATAAAGTCAGACTATGTAATCCAATTTACGTTAAAGATAGGTCGAAGCATGATTCATATGCTGGCTTTAGAAGTGAGTTTATACACATGTCTTTCACATTACATTCTAAATCAACTAACGCATACAATGCCATGCAATTAACTCCTAATTCATTGCACACCTTCTTCAAATGGTGGAAAGCATTTGGTGGAAATTTCCCTGTGAGACGTGGTATTTTGTTTGGTGTTCAAAGTGTAAGCCCTAAATTTGGCGACCATTTACACACAATATCATACAAAGCGGATATTGCACCATTGTTTATCTCACATGTTTGTCATAATATTGATACAGATAAATCTGTAAAAAAGAGTTACTTAAACACTGTCGAGTTTGCTGGTGTCAAAGGCAAGACAGATCAGTTTATTCTTGATTTGCATCAGCGTAAGGAAGTTCTTTCAGAATATAATCGTGTTCTAAATGTGACAAGGAGGGTGAAAAAAATGAAATTCTTGAATGGTGACGTTTTAATGCATGGGGTAGATATTCGTACCTTTAATGCAAACTTTGAGAGACTACAATATGTTGAACAGAGAGAAGATGCGAAATATGATATCTTCGACGATGACATGTCATGGGTAGATCTTTCAGATTTCCAGGAGGCCTTTTTTGTTAATTCAGATAATTACTTGCCAAGTGTCGAAATTAAACCACTCCTATATGCGCCAGAATTCATGTATCAAAAAAGGCCTTCTTACGGTGATAAATTCCAGGTTGATCCTCATACTTTTAAGCCCATTGATCCATTTGACAATTCTGTGTCACATACTTGTGTCCTTGGACAAGATACTAAAATACCAAACAAGATATTGGCTGATAGAACGAAGAATTTGGAAAATTATAAAATGAAAATACAAAACAAGCTAACCAAAGAGAACGATCCTAAAACATGCAAAGAACTGGAACAATTGTTACATTGTGCTACTGTCGCGATTGAGCAATTAGATTTATTATCTGACGATTTTAGTGCCGTTAATTATGAGGAAAAGGAATCAACGAGTAAGCAAAGACAATATCACATTCCATCAGTTCAATTAATTGATAAATCAATAGTCTCTACGAAGTCATATGAGAATCGATATTTGATTTTTAATATGTTACTGAAAGTAAATGCCAATGTTAGGGATGTGTTATTTAAGTATAAACATTTTATGAACGTTTCGAACGAATTGCTTTCTTTGTCATCAGGTAAGTCTTTACTAAATTTTGTCAATTTTATGAAAAGTAAACTATCAAACAGTGACCAAATAGGAGGAAGTCAAGTTGACAATAGTAGTAATCTTGCCGATGAATCTGAATTTGATTTTGAATCGTCTGACTTTAATTGTGATGCTGCTGAAGAAATATTGGAAGTATTTGATAGAGGGGTTTCTGAGTTGACCACGACTATGAACCATGTTGTTCACAAGAATACTTTTATTCAATTTGTTATTCCTCAAATCCAACTTACTTGTTGCAAAGAACCTGATTCATGTATTATCGTCACTTCTCCTAATATCATGACGAAACTTGTATCCTTTGAACAGAAAGAAATCACCAATATCAACTACGAGGATATTTTCATGAAAAGGCAAGCAATGATTTTGAATAATACTAATGTATTTTTATTCAATAAAAAGGATTACAAGAATAAGTATGAATTATATTTCGATACAAACTCATATGGCCAAAATGACAATACTGACTGGCCGCCATGGTTAGGTATTGAATTTGGTTTCCAATGGAAACAATTAGAAAATGAAAGTGTTGTCAAAGATTTGTCAACAATGTTGACCATCCAAACTTTGTTACCATTTTCTAATATTTATGATTTAGTTAAGAACAATTTGGAAGATAAAACTGCTATATTTTTGCCAGCCTTAAACGTTTCATTGACATCGAAAAACTATGTGCTTATGAAAAAGATTATCAAATATATTATATTATACAAGGAACCCGAAGCTGAGGAACTAAAAAAGAAAATAGAACAGATGGCTATCGGTTATGATTTAGAAAATTTCAAAGGTGTTTATAGATTAATTTCAAGGTTATGCGAAACTCAAAGGATTTTGAAAAGTATTCAAAAAGAATTATCTTTCAAGAGAACAATTTTGGATGATGTCGGTGAAATTGATTTAGCTAACATTTACAACGAAAGAAATAATCATTTGATGAAACTATATATGTTCATGAAGGCATTTGAATCTCACAGTTCTTGGAGAAGTGAAGGAAAATCAAGAGCAAGCGGGTTAACTATTAAGATTGATGAAATTTTAGTTCATTTGTTAAATAATGATAAAACGCCATTCTTAGATATTGCCGTTGCCAAGTTAAATTATGAAAGGAACACATTACCATCTGGATTCAATTCTAATAATGTCAAAATCAATATGATGCAAGTCATAAATTTAGAAGATGCCATGTATCATAGTTTACTAGGACCATGCTCTTCTATGCTGCTAACTAATAGTAAGAGCAATGGGATCTCAATTGATGGTAAAAAAGGTAAACAAGTTTCACCACTTATTGATATTGTTTGGGAGATGGAAAAACCTGTTGGTGGTATTAAAATTGTTAATAAAGTTCAAAGCAACTTAGGAGGGTTAACGATAAAGTTAGAGGATGAGACTATAGGTAAGATATTGCAATGGTTAGCTGTAGAGCAAGATGACATGTGTGGTACCAGCAACCAGCCTGCTTCTTCTTCTTCTTCTTCGACAGACGATGACTATGATGGTAATACTATATCTGACCTGATATCCGCTACAGATATTTTGGATAATCCAGAGGCAGAAATTGTATTTTCAGGCGAAACAAGTGCAGATTTTAATGAAATGATACAAAGATCATCAGACTATTTAATAATCGATGATTTAATACTAAACAGTTTTACACTTTGTATCAGTTACAAAGGTAAAGGTACCAGAAGGTTAATAAATGTTACCGATTTCTTATTCACGTTTCCTAAGTTGGTATTCCAAAATCAAACCATGAGAGTATCAGATATTATCACTGCAGTAAGAAAAATATTAATTAAAGTGTTGTTACGACACACAGGTAAATTCATAAGCACCAAGATCAAAAAGAGAGGCAGTAAGGAGCTTAACTTAGAAAAAGGATCCTCGTTGAGGCCACTAACTGTATACAAGGCATATACAGCATTGGACGAGCTACGTAAATAAGTTTTACATATTCTTCAATAGATAATATAAGTTATTCAATATTCACTATTCATTATTACTTTTGAAAAACTGAGACGGGTATTTCCTAATTGGGAAAACGAGGCTCAAAAGGGGAAATTTTCAGCCTTGAATAATAAACTATTTATAGAGTGAATTGATGGATCAGAAGCATTACATCGCGATTAAAATGCATAGTTGCTCTTATTATACTTGAACACTTTAGTACCATCAGAAGAGTTCCCAAGCCATACAGAGACCATACCATATTTTACACTATTCGCTAAGAGAATACCGTACAAACCATCGGTTGCCCCCCCAAAAAATCACAAAATTTTTCCAATCAGAAAAAAATCAAATCAAGACGGGAAAACAAAACAAAACAAACAAACAAACTTGACAACCAAAAAAAACATATCAAAAAAGTGCACTTTAAAACTAGAGTCACATTTATTTTTATACAATATTTACTGTTTCCCAATTTGCATTCACGTATTCAACTTGTATAAAATTAGAGTATAGTACATCAATCTGTTAATCCGTTATAAGATAGAGTTATAAAGCCACATACTACTTTATATCTTCCCAACACCCCGTTTAACAAATTTTTTTCAACTCTCTGTAATTAGTCCATATTGACGTTTACTATAAAGAAAACAGATTATAGAATTATACACTGAATTAGTGATTTTTGTTCTTTGAATCCAATTCCATTTTTACAACAAAAAATCACAGAAGGATCAACATTATAGCCGTTTATATTCCCCCTCAATTGGTGATTCATATACAAATATACAAACATACAAACATACACAGAAAAAATGTCTCAACAAGTCGGTAATAGTATTAGAAGAAAATTAGTCATAGTAGGTGACGGTGCCTGTGGTAAGACATGTTTATTAATTGTCTTTTCCAAGGGTCAATTTCCAGAAGTTTATGTCCCAACTGTGTTTGAAAATTATGTTGCTGATGTCGAAGTCGATGGCCGTCGTGTCGAATTAGCTTTATGGGATACAGCTGGTCAAGAAGATTATGATAGATTAAGACCTTTATCTTATCCAGATTCAAACGTTGTCTTAATTTGTTTCTCAATTGATTTACCTGATTCCTTAGAAAATGTTCAAGAAAAATGGATTGCTGAAGTGTTACATTTCTGTCAAGGTGTACCTATCATCCTTGTAGGTTGTAAAGTCGATTTAAGAAATGATCCACAAACAATTGAAGCATTAAGGCAAGAAGGTCAACAACCTGTTACTTCTGCTGATGGTCAATCTGTTGCTGACCAAATTGGTGCTACCGGTTATTACGAATGTTCTGCTAAGACCGGTTACGGTGTTAGAGAAGTCTTTGAAGCTGCTACCAAAGCCTCTTTAATGGGTAAGTCAAAGAATAACGGTAAAACAAAGAAAAATGCCGGTAATGGTGACAAAAAGAAGAAGAAGAAATGTGTTTTATTATAAGATCTATTTACCTATTAAAGCAAACCGGTTTTCATACTTTTTAAAAATTTGATTTCAAGCCAAGTTAAAATTTAAACTTTTTTTTTTCACACTTTCCAATTCATTCACCTACCGTTAGCTGCACATAAGTATATCTAACCTATATAATATATATGTATGCAACTCTTTATTTGTCAAAAAAATTCGCCACAAAGAGTGGCTTCTTTATATACTGTCAGATAAACCAACTTAATTAAACTCTCTCTGTTTTCGATGGCCATATAGAGAGTTCTTTGTTAACCCGAAGAAACAAGATTTCTTTATTGAAAAATAAAAATACATATATACAAAAAATATTCATAAGACAATATACTAGAAGGATCAAGAAGATATATAGCGGAATAACAATGTCTGATAATACAGAACCAGTAACAAATAAGAATGACGAAAATGAAAATAAAATGAATGATCAATCAACTAATTTCGTCGAACTTCATAAAGAATTAAACACGTCTGAACAACAAGTGGCAGCTATTATTGAATCCTTTATAGAGTTAGGTGTTTCGGTTTATGACTTTCCTGGTACTCCTGAGGCTACACAAGGTATGATTACAAACTTGAAAAGAAATGTTGATAGATTGTTTAAGCTGAATCAAAGAAGTAATGATCCTGATTCTCAACTAAATAATATAAATATTCCCTTTGAAGTGATTCAATACATTGAGGACGGAAGAAACCCTGATATTTACACAAGAGAATTTGTAGAGGCAATTCGTAGATCAAACCAATACCAACGTGCAAAGATGCATGGTTTAAAACAATTAAGAGATTCGTTAGCTGAGAAGATAATTGAAGAGTTTCCTGATTTAGAGAGTAACGTGCACAATATCATCGAAAGAACGAAGGCGAAAGAATAAGTCATCAAAGCATCCTACACTGAAAACTGTACTAAACGAAACGAACAGATATACCTAACTCGGTTTTATTCCCAAAAGAGAATTATTTTTGAGGCTCATAAAAGGTACCTATTGCAGGCCAATATAATTCCGAATGTTGAATATACCATTCACAGAGCATAATATATAGATATATATATATATAACACCAATCCATCAATTAAATAGCATTTGACACTTCCAATATACTATGATTCAAACTGTGTAAGGATATCCGGGTCATCCACTTTTTTCAGACAAGGAAAAATGTAGGCAGGGAAATAAATACAATATTCGAATGTTTATCAATTTAATACACCAGAATTTACCCATCGATACTGGTATAATCCTGCAATTAGCTGTCCCCCAAGGAAACTAATTGTTGAGAAAATTCATTAAAATAGATCCATTATTTGTCATACCCTATAACCCCTAAAATGGATACCGACCTCAAGACTGGTTCGTTAGTTTTATGCAAGGTTGGATCCTTTCCACCATGGCCTGCTGTTGTGTTTCCGCAAAGGTTCCTTAGAACAGATGTATATCGTAAAAGGAAGCAAAATTGTGTGGCGGTTTGTTTTTTTAATGATCCCACATATTATTGGGAACATCCTCATAAATTAAGACCATTGAACAAAGAAATCATCGAACAGTTTTTAACACATGATTATAAAAATACCACTCAAAAGGATTTAATTGATGCTTATAAACAAGCCAAAAAATATACTGACTTAAAGACTTTTATACGTAAGAGATTCAAAGACGAAAATAGATTAAATGAATTTAACGATGAGATCAGTTCAAATGGGGATATCTCTTCGGAGGATGATCCATTTTTTGGTAAGGATGACGATAGAAGAAGCAGACAAAATAACAGAAGAGCTATTCTATCAAGTGAGTTAAAGTCTGGTAAAAATAGCAAAAGGAAATCAAAGACTCACAATGACAGAAATCGTTCTAAAGAAGGTACAGATTCTGCCATGAGTACTAATGAAATTGATGACGAGGATGGTATAGAGGAAGTTGAACTCGATGAAGAAGAAATCAAGAAACAGAAATCAATGAAAAATTCATCTCATATACATACGGTCGTCAATACAAAGAGTAATAATAAATCTAAAAGTCACAACAAATTGGACAAATCAAGAAAGATAGAAATTTCATTACTATTTCGTAGAAGAATTCAGAGAAATCTAATTCAAAGAGATACACCTCCTACTGTTGATGATATAAAAGAAGCGCACAAATTATTAAATAAAATATTGGAAAACTTATACAACGATCCTCCCTTTTTTGATATGGATACTTTACGTCAAAGTAAACTACATAAACTATTGAAAGCGATAGCAAATGACCCAAAATTAGAAGAATTTCATCCCATTTGTAAAGAAATCCTACTGCATTGGACTAAACTCATCATTGACCTGAAAGTTGAAAAAGAGAATATGAGAGAAAGAAAACAAAAGCAACATCTGGAAAATGGGACCAAAATTTAAATTTCTATCATGTCAAAATATTACCTTTTTTCTAATAAAAAGAAAATTATATTCTTCATTCTTCAATTCATTCCCTCGATTTATTCTGTATTGAATTTTTTTCTATTCATTTCAGTACTCTAGATTTTTCTTCAATTCTCTCAGTATATAAACCAATCATTTATGCCTCCTGTAAATTTATCGTTTCCCTTTTGCAAAATTTGTCTCCTGTTATTAATTTTTTCAAGAGTATAACGAAAGTGATAGCTCAGGATGATTAGTTGTATTTTTAGTAATAAAAGATAGTTAACTCATATATAAATATATAATTTAATGTAGTGATATATCTTGTAGTGAGATATTTACAACATTTAATTCACTCCTCACTTACCATGCTAAAGATCTGGCATTATTACTAAGAAATAATTTCCTAGTAGGAAAAAAAAAAAGCTTAAAAAGAGACGGGTTCAGCATATATAAGAGATTTTGCTAACATCATATATTATCTAAAATAATATAAAGACCCGTATATTTTTACTAGGTAGAATAAAATACCTTAGTAAATCAACCTGTATTAACTCATAGACTCAGAAAGCAGCTTTCTGGAGATAATGTCATCCAAATCTGCCCAAGAAAAATTTCCTGAAAAGCTAATAAGCCTGATAAAGACATCAAAGTATGTTCATGTAGCAACTTGCGGCTATGACGGCATACCATCTATATCACTAATGAATTACATCTATGTTCAGTCTAATAAAACTTACCGCAACCGAGATAAATATGACTATATCATTTTTGCAGCCTCAGAGAATTCAGAAAAATACCAAAATATATTAGCAAATCCTACCGTATGCCTTCTATTCCATGATTGGATAGCAGCGAATAATTTAACTTTGAGAAAAAACAGTATATCAAATCCATCGGCAAACAACCCAGATCATCGAAATAATGATAGAATAGGGAATCTTTTGGAAGAGTTAAACCAGTCTGAATTAAATCAGGTCAGTGCTAGTATAAAAGGTGTCGCAGAAATTATATATTCAACTAGTGAAGAATCAAAATATTATAAAACACTGTTACTGAGGGCAAATCCAGATGCTGATGTTTTTATACTTGGTGAAAATACAGTTTTATTCAAAGTAAAAATGCAAAGTGCAAAAGTGTCTGATAGTGAAAATAATACAAATGTTTATAGATGAAATAAATACATGATGAAAGGACCAGAATACACGCGAATTGCCACGCCATATTCACTAATCTTTTATTTCGTCTTCCCCTTTTTATTAATTTATCTTCATGTTTTAATTGATGGCGTAAATTATTAAAACACAATGTCCTCTCATCAGAGAGAGGGCGTTATTTGATGGAGTATCTAGAGTAATCAACCGAGATTGGCGATAAAGTATGCCGACTATCATTATGCTTCGTTTCATACGGTTTATTTATAATATCAAAAGCATAATCTTCATCATTAGTAGTTTCTCCCAAAGTTTCAACTTTATTACTTTCTGATGCCATAGAGTTTAAAATATTCTCTTTGTAATCCAGGCTTTCTAGGTTATTATACTCATTTTGATTATCATTAAGGCCAATATTACAAAGAGTTGCATACCGATTTTTTTCAATTTTTAGCTCAGTGATTTCGTCGAGTAATCTTTGATTCTCTTCTAAAGCTAGATGCAATCGAGAATTGATTATATCCAATTCAGTCCTTTTTGACTTTAGATCTCGTTTTAATAGTCGGTTTTCATTCTTTAACAAGAAAACTTGATCATCTGTAATATTCTTCTCTGGTTTAAAGTTTATAGATTTTCTAAAATCCCGATTCTTTCGTAATTTCTGTAATTGCTCTTTATCATATTTTAATTCTGACAGCTTTAATTTGAAAGCTTCACTATTTTCAATCTTATGTTTAAGGTTTTTATACTCTAAGTTAGATCGGTAACTAGAGCTCCGATCATGTATAGTCATATTAACACATGCCTCTCTCATTTTTTGAATATTGTCCTCACTATCAGAGAAAATGGATTTTAAATAAGTTAGAGCTGAGTATAGCTTATTAGTAGCACAGTTACTTTTCATACTTTCTCCATGTTTTGCCTTGGAAATCCTGTTGTTTGTATATGCCCTGTTCAGATCCAGAGATGGTCTATTATTTAAATCATAACGATGAGTGCATTTTGATCTGATACTGTTTCTTGATTTATCAGTCTGAGACGGTTTCTTTCTCGGTATCCTATTCCTTTTCTGTTGTTTCCTATCAGATAGACTGGAATAAGTGTTTTCCTTCTTAATTTCGTTATTGTTCATGCTGTCATAAAAAAAGTCGCTTACAAATCTCTGAATTGACTCCATTATCCTTATGCCTAACCAAAGGTACTATAAATAGTAACTTAATGTTACTTTGCTTTGTATTTGAATAAAATAATTGATTATAGTATAGTATTATTTTGTTTCATTGTGTACATTAATTTACGCGTCTTTTAAAAAAACTAATAGAGAATCCGAACCATCATTTAAGATACTTCAAGACAATATGTACCATGTTTTCAAAAGGTAGATCAGCTAAATAATGTATAAGAAATGTAATCTAAGACGGGGTTTAAACCGAGAGCTATAATAATCCATGAGCCTGTGATATATCAATTGTTTGAACTATATTATCTATGAGTAAATCTTGTAGTTTATCACATGCAATTACTAATATATTCTATAGATCTTATGAAACTGATGATGAGTCTTGCAGAAAAAAACAGAAGCAGATTTAGAAACATATCATAGATTTTAGTACTCAAAACATCCTATAGCGCATTTATCTTAACATTGTTGCTACTCCAAAGATTTTCTAAACCTTCAGAACCAAGATTGAAAGAGGAATATTTATTGATTTGAGCCCGCGGCAATAAGAGATTTCAATTTTTGGCCATGCAATGCATTTGCTGCTGCAATATGTTGTGAAATTTTTTTGCTTCTTCCTATACCTTCACCTAAAAATGTTCCTAGCCCTTTCACTGTACATACCGTACGAAAAGTAGGTCCAGCTGCAGTTGGTAACTCTTCAATTACATCGTATTGAGGATACAGTTTCAACGTACCCAAAATAGCGTACAGCTTCTCAGATGCCTCTTTATCGAATCTCCCATTTTTTGACCGCGAATTTCCGTCAGATATTAGCCCATTCTCACTAGAATGTCTGTTTGTTTCCGACTTACTACTTGTTGGATGAATATTTGTTGAAGAACTTCTTAGAATATCAGTGGATCCCAACGGATTACCTGTCGATTTTGTGACTGCTTCTGTAACCATAGAGGGTAACATGAGAGTTATCTTATTTATGAGATCATTAGTAATAGCATCAATATTTTCCTTCATTAATGGAGCGCTTGAACTTTTATCCACCTTCTTGTGATTATCAATTTTAGATGCTATGAGCTCAGTCACTTCAACTGTGTTATGGCTGTCCGAGTCTGATTCATTTTCACTCGATTCATTCTGTAAATATTTTTGTAAATCACTTTCAGAAGATTCTTCTATAATATTTCCTGGCGTAGATTCCAATTCATATAAACAGTATTTTTCTAGCAGATCTTGATCATCCAAAACTTGCATGGCTGCTCTTTGCTCAGCTTCTTTAATATTTTGACCTTCACCTTTTGCCAAAATGTGATCACCTAATATAGCTTGAACTTGAAAAGGTGATGTGTCATTCAGTCTCTCATATGACAATCTACCGCCTAACTTATTAAACTGAAGTAGTTCAGCCAGTTCTCCTTTTGCATTTTTATTTATGGGCATTTTCAGCATTTCAGGACCTAGAAGTGTAAATTGTTCTTCTGCTAAGTCAGCTATCCAATCAGAAATTTCTTTAAATTCTATAGAAAATCTGTCAATGATCAATGCACCAATATATGCTTCGACACAATCAGCATAATGTTTCGAAAGCCTGTCTTTAATTTTAAGTTTGCTCTTAGGAATATTTTCTTTCAATCTCTCTTTGAAACCTAATCTTCCACATATTTTCTCTAAATTATTATTGTTAACAATTGCATTCTTCATTTTTGAAAGGGCACCTTCATTTGCATAGGGGTATTTCTCATAAATAATATACGCAACAAGGGCACCCAGCCAACTATCACCTAAAAATTCTAAACGTTCATTGCTCATCACGGTTTTTTCTATTTCTGTTAGGTTAACATTCATATTTGGATAACTCCTATGAATGAAAGACAAGTTTTCCAGGTTTGGATTCGATATAACTGGATAATGAATGAATGAATCTACTGGTGATTCGTTATCATCAAATTTGTAATGATCGAAAATTGAAGCGATGTCCAATGATTTCTTTGCAGTCTTTAAGTAACCAGAAATATAAGTCGCAGGACTAGAACCAATTGCTTTCTCGAGAGAGTCGCCTGTTTTGTACATCAATTCAATCTCTTCCATCGAATATGCATTTTCATATATGACATTAATTGAATTCTTCAATTGGGCACACGCATTTTGCAGTTTGTAAAATCTTCTAAGATTGTCTGCACTATTTTTCCCTGTAGTTAATATGAGAGTCATTCTGAAATATGATTATCAATCACACGTATATAGATACTGATATCAAACTAGGCACTGCAGTGTCTTTTCCTTATGTAATTTTCTTTTCAGTCATATGAACATTTTGTGTACGCGGAAAGAATCTCTTACCTGAAAAATGAGATGATGAGCCAAAATAGTCGATGTAGGAAACGATCATAGATATAGTATAGAAACACAATGAAAAATATCCTTGGTTGGAAGAAAAAAACTGTATGACATAATAATAATCATTTAGAAATAATATATTGTGATTGGAAACAGTGGCTAAACTTTTGTGTGTAGTATAATTGCTCATTTCTCACACAACCGGGACCATTCATGTCGTTATGAAACACTGCTACTACTGGCGCTGTATCCTCTGACATCTCTGGCTCAGTTAAATTCAGATCTACACTTATCGATGGCGATAGTGCTTCCAGTACCCAAATTGTTTCAGTTGCATTGACGTCTGGTAGTACTTCCTTATCGCATTTTGCTGCACCTATGACGTCTTCCACGCCCAACTTCTCCTATATATCTGATTTTGCAATATCTTCAAATACACTTGCTGGTATTGACAATAGCATGAAATTTTGCTCATTGCTTTGGAAATGAGAAATATGATTGTTTCAGAGCCTACTACTGCAATTACTCCCGGATCACTTGCAACAGTTACTGAATCCTCATCGCTAGTCCAGTCACTTGTGGCACCAGACAGTTCGGTTCTCCCATTCGACTACAATAGCTAGTCAAAAATGCGATCTCCAACTCTCTTAGGTAGCAGCCTAATCAATAATCCCTCTAATCTTCTACGTACTTCAAAAAGCCGCATTCAGACTACAAGTACTACGTAATTATACAAACTAATTTATTAATTACAAGTACCCAATCCAAGCGTCCAAACAGTATTAGCCGTACAATTACCAATATCCCCAAATCATCTACACCTACAGTTAGTCACCAATCAATGAATAGCGCAAGTTCAATTAGTGCTAAATATGTATTGGCTTTGATATCATCATTTTCCATTGTATTATTAACAATATTCATCTTTTAAGAGTTATTTTCCTTACGTTATTAGTTCGGATATTTACTTTCCATACATATATATTCAGACATATGTATTTTATTAACAGATGTTCCTTTTTAATTTTACCCATTATATATTTTAACATATTTATACATGAACTAATTTTTAATTTTTATTAAATAAATTGAGGCGGCATACATTATGCTTGCCAACATTTAGCTCCTGAATTACTGCTGTGAGACAGTTATGTACTACTATGCCCATATTATACACCTAGATAGAATGATTATGACATAAGGAGCAAGAAATGGTATATTTACAAAAAACCAAACCCATAATGTACGTCCTCTAGAGAACGACAACTTAAAAACGTCATAAAAAATAGTATAATATTTTGATATAATAAAAAAACCTACAATAATCTATTTGCAGTAGCAGATGAGTAGTGAAATTTATTAAGTAACCCCTCAGGGTAGATAATAGAAGCTACACCATCCCACTTATATATGAATTGGGATATCGTCTGGTTAAAATTGTCGCTAGTATTTTAGTTGATTTACAAACAGTCATTTTTAAATTTCTTGATCAACCAAATAAACTGCATATTGACAGATGTTTCTGTTAAGGGACAGCAGAATAATGGGAATATGAAATACATGATAATTTTAGATAACGTAGAAAGATATATTAAATAACGAGTGATGAAAATTAAACTGAAGATGAGAGGAAGTCATATAGTGGTGCTGTTGCGTAATATCACAGGTTTTACAACTCACACCACGGTTTTTCTCATGCGATATTTATATAATAGTGGGAGACGGTCATATTTATGAAAGATACAAATCAAAGGAATGACATATCATGTACAACTGTTATTCTCTTGGTATCAATGAAGCTAAGAATAAAAAAGGGTAGTTAATTGTATTATAGTAATTTCGGTGTCACCGTAAATTCTTAACGAACTATAATATTGAACCGAGTCTTATAAACTAAGTAATATATATAACCACACAACTAAAGGCAAAACAGTAAAACATATCTACCATTTCAAGTACTGACTGTCTATCTATCTAATTCCAGGTGAACATGCTATGATCACGTGCTAATTATTGTTGTATCGATACCTGATTTTACAATCATTTTTATAGATTCCTGAGTTTGATTAAAATCAACATGACATTTTATACCTGTATTAGGTTTACCCCAATCCCATTGACCTGCATAATCATGATTCATTATATTTTTTTTGTTAGTGTTAAGGTCAGCTGAAAAATGAAGAGAGTACTCGAATAAAGCAATAAGCGTATTGAAAAAGAAAGTATGGAAAATGTGCAGTCGAGAGATAAAGTCAAGAGAGTGAACCCGACTTAAAATATGGGGTGAAACAAGATAGAAACGATTACAGGAAGTAATCAGAATAAGAAAGAAAGAACCTATGAGTGTATGTGATAATGTATATGGACCTGACTGAAGATAAAGGGAAGAAATCAATGGATGGAGAAGAAATTAACAGTATTAACAGGTCAAATGCTAAATCGAGCAGAAAATATCGTACAGAAAAGGCATAAAAATAAGTGAGCATTCCAAATGTATTATAATTCAAAGGGCGCACTTCCATTGCAATTCTTGATGCGAGAAGAGGAGATAGATATATAATTAACAAAGTTAATAAACCTAATTAACTAACTATATAATTGCATAACAGTTATTTTATTCAAACAACAAAGTTCAAGATGACAAGAAGATACAAACGTGAAACAATTCAGCAAGAGCTTCAGTCAACTCTGTCAATTCCGCGGGTTTAGAAATTGACAGTCACGTGCCGAATACTACATCTCAAAATGGAACTTCAACATTGCAGAATGCGAAACAATTGTATTCTGATATCCTTGTAAGGTTGAAATAGAACATATACTTTAAGAGCAATGGAAGTTGTCCCGACTGTTGCTAAACCTCCTGTTCAAAGCTTGAAGTTATTCTACGTATTTTGTTAGCAACGGTACCATAATTATAGTTCATCCGTAGTATGGGCCCTAATCGTAACATATATAGTAACCACAGTCATATCTGTATATAAAGACTTCTAGATATTTCATGTTAATCATTGTTAAAATATCTACTATTTAAGTTGTTATAGAACGTTAGTTAAAAACCTACATGATAAAATCCTGCGACTCATATGGTTCTTCTAAATATTTCATTTCTTCCTCAGTAAACTTAACCTGTAAAGCTGTAATGGCGTCATCAACCCTTGAACTTTTACTCATACCTACAATTGGTTTACAACCCTTAGAGATCAACCAAGCTAAAGAAATGGCGGCCATCGAAACCTTTTTCTTCTTAGATAACTCCTCAACACGATTGACAATTTTAATCTCTGATGGTTTCAAATTGTTCATATCCCAAAGTTCAAAAATCTTGTCCTTGGAGGATCTAAGAGTTGCCTCACCAACTGGCCTACAAAGTAATCCACCTTGATTTGGTGACCACGGAGTCAAAGCAATGTTATGTTTCTTACAATATTGATTTAAGTCACGTTCATCTTCTCTGTACAATAAGTTGTAACATGATTGAACGTTAACAAATTGGAACCATCCGTATTTGTCAGCAACTCCTTGCATTTCAACAAATTGCGTTGGTAACATAGTGGAAGCACCAATATATCTAACATCACCGGATTCAATCACGTCATTTAAAGCCTTCATAGTTTCTTTAATTGGAGTGTTTGGATCAAATCGGTGGATTTGTAAAACATCAATGTACGTACCCAGTCTTTTTATAGAGTCCTTAACGGAGTTCAGAATATGTTTACGGGAAAGACCTTGCTGGTTAACAAGATCTAATGTTTCTAGCTCGCTGAAATTAAGTTGACCCCTTTTTATATCTATAGTCTCGTCAATAGGAAAGTAGACTTTAGTTAAGATAATGACAGTTTCTCTCTTGATATTAAATTTCTTCAAAAATTCGCCAAGTAATCGTTCACTTTGCCCATTGGAATACACGTTAGCAGTGTCGAATGTACGCAATCCTCTATCATAACAGTACTTTAAGATAGAAAATACTTTTTCCTTGTCCTCTTCAACCCATTCAGACCAGCTCTTGGAACCATATGACATACAACCAACGATGATTGGGGAAACTTTAATACCAGTGTTACCGAATTTGACTTGTTGTACTAATTGAGACATTTTTTTTCTTTTATTATATTATTATCTAGAGTGAAGTTTTAATATAAAATAGTGAGTGGCTCTTCTTTTCATACGAAAGAAAAAAACATACCAAAATCAAACTTGGGGTCATGTTTATCCTATTCTTATATATCCATATAAATGTGGGTATTACCCAAAAATCAAAATTAAAGTTCTAACTCTTTAAGGAGATATTACATAACTGTCAAACAATATCGAAAATTCGGATCGGCCGAATAAGAGGATTAATAATGCTTTCGGCCGAACAAATGGGGGTTGAATGTTTTCGACCTAACAAATTAATTATTTAACCTTCTCCTTCAAACTAAACGAACGTACACTGTTATTCAAGATCTACAATAACACAATATGCCGTCTTAGAAATCATGTATAGGTAGGTTGTTTTGCTTAGGAAACAGATAAAACTTAATTAGTAATATACAGTACTAATTGATTCATTAATCAATAAAATATATATGCGTCAGTGATATTTTGTTTCTTACATATGTTTATGGAAAAATGTGTATATGCTCCTTCATTTTTTATTTTATTCATAGACGATCAAAGAACGATTTTTGTAATTCCTTGACTTCTTAATTGATTTGAATGATAAATTCTGTTCTCATTCTTTCATTTTCTAATAGTTGCTGTTCCTCCAATGTAGATGGTATAATTTTTAAATTTAAATATTTTACATGAGTTAATAGCTATACAAAGCCATAGTTAATTCATTTCTTTCGTCTGCACTATCTAGGAAAATAACCAATGGTGTAATGTCGCTATCTTGGTTAAATTTAGAATTTCTGATACTAAAATTTAGTAAGTATTGTTGGCAGTTCAAGGCTGGTAACATTTTTCGTAAGAGTACTAATCGAGTAGTTTCCTTTATGAGTGCAGTAGAAACAGCTAATTTGCTATCAGTCTTAGGGGTGTTTTCACCGCGCCAGTAGTGGAAATGCCCCAGACCCAGCTAAAGTCGATATGGAATCTGACAACCAGAATCCTTTGCCAAATCGCAAAAACTACCGCAACAGAATGTGTTAGTTTATATTTTAACGCATAGACCGACACCCCAGACTACTGTTTCTATGAGGGGAGAAGGATATGGTAGCAATCAAAATATCGAGGGTTTTTCGAGCTTAGGTGATTTCTGTCATTTCTCTTCACAGAGATATGGTCCAAAAGGGATATTTCTTGAAGAGAAAGATGAGTTTCCTTGAAGGGAATTCGCGTTTTTGGGTATGCTTTCCTAATTAACACTAAACCACCAAAGAGAAAGAAAGCTTCAAAACTGGTGATCTTCGCGATTTCATTGGTGTGAAGTAATATTTAATTATTATAGTCCAAGATTGACAGGGCCTTCAATTGAAGAGAGAATCAAACATGAAATTGAAGTAAAAGTAGCAGTGTCTAGCAATTATCTGACTCCATACAATGTGATAAAGGTTTCGTTTTGTGAGCTATTGGTCCTGAATTAATATAGTTAGAGAGATTTTATTATATCAATTTACCATATTGCACAGTACAAGTTCCGTATATTGACAAAGCAGTTACTAAAACTCTCGACATAGTCATTGATACTGCGAAGAGTAGAAAAGAATGTATTTATCATAATACCCCTGAGAGAAACGTTGCAGTCTGCCTATATGTTGCTTTCTCAATTGTGACATTATATGTCAATTCCACGTTCTCATATTCTCAATTTCTGCTTTATCTCAAATTGTATAATCTCATATTCAAGGATGTACCTAGCAGTGTTGGAAGTGCAGTTATCACATTGTCTGGTCTTTGTATTATCGGTATTTACTTAACAGATTGTCATTCACAAAGCTGAATTTTTTACCATTGAGAATTAGTTTCCAGTTCTGAACTCCTTAAAGGATTAAAAGTTGATCACTACAGATGCAAACAGGTTTATGAGTGTTTCTTGTTTTATCCTATAAGTAACATATCTTAATTCTCATCATAATTATATCACGAAGAAATAAGTTTCAATATTGCGTCTTGTCAAAATCTAAAGCATGCATATAGAAGTGCGTGTCCAATAGTTCTCAAAATATCATTACGAATCCGTCATACGTGTTTCTTGTTCCTGGTTTGGCTGTGATTATTCTCTTTTGTTCTTCTAAAATGAGCTTCAATGTCAAAAATTGTTAAGGTGAGCCGAAAAATGAAAAGAGAACTCGAATAAAGCAACAAGCGTAAAGAAAAAGAAAGTATGGAAAATGAGGTGATGATAGATAAGGAAGAGAGCAAACCACACATAGAATGTGAAGTGGAATAAGATATAAATGAAAGGAGAATGTAATCAGACTAAGGAAGAGGTAAGCCGTGCATGTGTATGTGGGTTAACAAGGATAAGGACTGAAGATAAGATAAGAGAATCGATTGATGAAAAGAAACCAGCAAATCAAACGCTACATTCGAGAAGAAAGTATCATGCAGAAAAGGTATAAGAATAAGTGAGTTTTCCAAATGTAAGATAAGTTAAAAGTACATTTCCATTGTAAAACTCTTGACGAAAAATATATAGACTGAACACAGTTAAAAAGCTAATTAACTAACTATATAATAACATAAAACTACTTCACTCAAACAACAACAAAGAGATGGCAAGAAGATATAATACTAGAGGTAACGCAGCAAGAACTTCAAACAACTCTGCTAATTCCGCAGGTGCAGAGATTGGCGATCACGTGCCAAATACTACATCTCAAAAATAAATGTGCTTTTAACACTAAATAATGTGTAATAAACCCATTATTTCCAACATCTACTCAGGTTGCAATATCAACCTGAAAAAAATAGATATTAGTCTGCCAGTCCTAGGAAAAGGTACAATAGTAATTGTTCATGACGTGAGAACTACAGACAACTTGTTCCTAACACTGGATGTCTTAGTCATGAGGATCAAATATTCGGTTAATAATCAATTTTATATACGGAAAACGGAACGCGGAACACGGAATAATGAATAATGAATAATACAATCTCATACATTAATATATTGAACATATTAGTCCATTCCATTTCAATGGATAATTCAATATTCCTTAGAGGTATAAAAGCCGTAGCATTTAGGATATGTTCCTAAGAATGCATAGTTTACAAATATATATTGTGAGGTAATAACTATCAATAACAAAACAAGCCTTATAAAATCAAAACCACTAGGAAAACAAATTATGTCATTCGTGAAAGATTTCAAACCAAAACCTCTAGCTGACACTAACTTATTCAAACCAATGAAAATCGGGAGAATGGAGTTAAAGCACCGTGCTGTTATGGCACCTTTAACAAGATTAAGGGCCCTTTATCCAGGTCAAATTCCAAATGTTGAACTGGCAACCGAGTATTACGACCAACGTTCAAAGAGACCTGGTACTTTCTTGATCTCTGAAGCTGCTGTTATTTCACCACAGGCAGGTGGTATTGACGATGCTCCGGGTATATGGAGTGAAGAACAAGTCGCTGCTTGGAGTAAAATTATAAAAAAGATTCATTCCAATAATTCTTACATTTTTATCCAATTTTGGGCTTTAGGTCGTCATGCCTTCCCTGGGAATCTGGCAAGGGATGGATTGAGATATGTCTCTGCATCTGATGATGTTTATATCGACGATTCCCGTCAACAAATTGCTTTCTACGCTAATAACCGTCAACACGGTTTAACCAAAGAAGAAATCAAAAGTTTTGTGGAAGATTTTGCTAATGCTTCAAGAAACTCGATCAAGGCAGGCGCCGATGGTGTTGAGATCCATAGTGCCTTTGGATTTTTTCTGAACCAGTTCTTAGACCCTGCTTCGAACAAAAGAACAGATGAATATGGTGGGTCCATCGAAAACAGAGCACGTATTGTGTTGGAGGTAGTCGATGCTTGTGTTGCTGCTGTTGGTGCCGATAGAGTTGGTATCAGATTAACACCTTGGGCAAGATATTTAGGTATGTCAGGTAGCTCTGATCCAACTTTGCTTGCAACGTACTGCTATTTGTTAGGAGAACTAGAAAAGAGAGGCAGAGCAGGTAACAGATTAGCTTATGTCCATTTAGGAGAACCAAGAGTCACTGATCCATTTTTATTAGAGGGGAAAGGTATGGAAATGCGCGGACATAACGACTTTGCCTTTTCCATTTGGAGAGGTCCTATTATTCGATCTGGAAATCTGGCCTTACACCCTGATATTGTCAAAGACATGGTGAAAGATGAGAGAACATTGATTGCTTACGGTAGATTCTGGATATCTAATCCAGACTTGGTAAACCGTTTAGAGAATGGATTACCATTTAACAAGTACGATAGGGGAGCCTTCTTAGGTAGGACTCCAAAAGGTCTTATTGATTATCCAACTTATGAAGAGGCTATTGAGAAGGGTTAAGACAAAGAGTAAGAAAATTTTGCTTTCTGGTGCTAAAGGGCATTTGTATTTTTATATATTACCAATTGATCACTTATTATGTGGTCACACTTTATATTACATAATTTTTAGTTTTTTAACAATATTTTTGAAGATTAATAGTAATTAAAAACAATAAAAGTTCTTTAAATTACTTTTGATATTGGCTAACTTGTGTGTCATGAACTGTAACGGCTGTGATACTTCCTATCCCAGCACGTACGTTTTCTATCGAGCTGAAGAACCTGTACAGGCTATACCAACTACCTATACTGTATTCATAATTCAATGAAATAGAACATTAACAAAGGGACCTATGCCCAACTTCCAAAAAAACATAAAAATAAAGTATATAAATATTTTGCCACCTTTATACAGAAATCAAATACTGTTGTGACATGTCAAAGTTTTTTACTCCTAGGGGTGTTTTACTGCGTCTGCAGTGAAAATACCCTGGACTCGCTTGAAAGCGATATGGACTTTGTCAACCAGAATCCTTTGCCAAAATCGCAAAAATACTGCAACAGAATGTGTCAGTTTGTATTTTAACATAGACCAACATCGCAGGCTACCATTTCTATGGGGGAAAAGAGGGTTATGTTAGTGATTCTAATTATCGAGGTTTTATTTCGAGTTCATGCGATTTCTATCATTTTTCTTCACAGAGATATGGTCAAAAGGACGTTTCCTAAAGAGAATG